>JAECUM010016637.1:0-88644 GCA_016617855.1 Megalonaias nervosa | reverse complement strand
CCCCTCAGATCTGTATCACAAGACAAGCATCTTATACTCTGCCATGAAAGCCCATCAGACCATATGTATAAGTCTCGTATGAAAGACTAGAAGTGGGAGATAGAACCTGTGACAACTGGATTAAAAGTGCAGAATGTTACTGCTAGGCCATCGTGATGATGATGATGCTGTTGACAATAGTTAACTGCAATGACATCGATTTTATAAGTACTCTGGGAAAAAAATGATTCCTTGACTTTCATCCATTTTTTAAAAATCTAATTTATGATACAAAAATGTTTGACTTGTTTTATTTCTATTTTTTAAAACTTTATATTAGTCTTGCAACAAGGCATAAAAATAAGACGTCGGTAACTGAAATATGTGTTCTTACAAGAAATGATATCATGTAAAAGTAGGCAGAAATAATGCAACATCACTTTCACAGGCATTATTGATTTTTTCTGACAAATCATGTATTATAAGTTTACCAAAACATTTATTGAAAAAATTAATAACAAGGGAATCATAGCATCTGACCACATATTTAAAGCAATACAAGATTTGACTATTATTCTAATCAAAAGCAGCATGCCTGAGAACAAAGAAAAATAGCAAAACAGTGATCACTTTAGTAAACAAACAGTTTAGTAAGGATACAAACTCATAATTTCTGTATTAGAATAGAAATCCCTAAT
Organism: Megalonaias nervosa; assembly: GCA_016617855.1. Classification (NCBI taxonomy): domain Eukaryota; kingdom Metazoa; phylum Mollusca; class Bivalvia; order Unionida; family Unionidae; genus Megalonaias; species Megalonaias nervosa. Next base: position 87,967 of record JAECUM010016637.1, on the reverse strand, counting down.
ATAAAATCTATATTCATGGACATTAAATTAGTAGATATTAAGGGACTGATCAATGACATCTACAAATAATAAGCCACGAAGAAAATTTGTGATTTCACAGTATCAGAGACATACATGGCTGACAGACAAATAAACAAAAGGACAAAAGATTGATTATAATGAATGAATACAAATAAAAATATGCAGTAGATTATATGATCTATAAGAATTCAGTAGATTACCTGCAGCCAGCTGTCATTTAAATCGCTTCTGTCCCCAACCCAATATTAAAATCGCTTCTACCACCCACTAACCCATAGCCAGAAATTATGTAAAAAAAAAATGCTTCTGTAGGGGGCAGTGTTTTTTTATTAAAACATATCTGATGGTGGATCTTAATTTGTTGTGGGTTGGTTGAATTTAAAAGTGCCTTCCCCCCGGAGGGTATATGTTTTACTGGAACAGCCCTTAATGCATTATGGATTTTATGACACAAAGATAACAAAAATGTAAGTTGTCAGTATAGAAGTGGAAGTTTAAATCCTGCTCATTGATGACAGGTTGCCCCTCACAGAAACATTTCACTTGTATGCAGGTGAGAGAAAAATGAACTTTCTTACACCCCCCAAACACTTAAGTCAGCACCCACTGATATCAGCAATATTACCTTGGACCTGATGTCGAGATAAATGGGTAGGACTGTAATTCATTTGTGAGAATAATTAGAGTGAAGTTGTAGTTTTTTTTCTGCCAACATAATGCTTGTAAAATTCTAATTTTTGTGTCAGGTTGCACTGGATTATGACACTGCCAAAATTATGGAGATGGGGTTTACATTGGAGGATGCTGTATTTTCCTTAAAACAGTCAGGTGGCTCAGTCAGTAGTGCCATTAACTGGTTACTGAACAACAGACATGACAAAGGTCAACAAAGCAAGCAAAATAGTGTTGAGAAACGGGAAATGGACAGAGGTATATAGCAAATTTGATGGTGTTAATAATTTTGTCTTTTTTTATACACCTTGAAAAGATTTTTCATGCCAGAATGTAGCTTTTCTTCCTAAATATTTATTCCCTCAGTCTGCTCCTACCCAGCAATGGATGGGGAACATTTACATAGATGCCAACAGTTACACTTTTGGCGTAATCATTATGCTTTTTTCACCAAATTATGTCATCTGCTTGCCTGTATATGGATGACACTTTTCTTATAGATTAATAAATAAATAAAAATAAAGCAATTAAAAGCTGTTTAGATCTTTTTATACCGTGTACTGTAATCATGACATGGAATATGTTAGTTACAATGTCATAGCCTCAGTGAAGTAGGGGTATCGATATTAGTACTAGTAATTTATAGATTATACTTTTTTGTTCAGATTATGCTTTTTTACCACTTATATTAGCAAAATTACACTTTCACCTCTCTCGCAGATGGCATGTATGCACTTACTTTTGCCTGTTCCCTATAATGTTAGCTTTGTATTGATATCACAATCTTTTGTTTGCAGAATATATTTAACGTTGTTGTACCATATCATTAACAACTTTTTGTGGAAGCTTCCTAGATAAAGTTTCTAGAACTGGATATGTTTTAACAGCCTTGGCCTCATTTTCATGGTCACTAGGGACCTGAAAGTATTTATGATGCTGTCAATACCATCTGCAGCTTGTCTATGAGATATCTCATGAACTATTGTACTAAATCATACCAAAATTGTATGAAAGTCTCTTTGGAAGTGTTCAAAGAAGTGATTTGATTTTAGTATCTTTAATCTTATTATCAAAGTCACAAGAGAAGTTGAAACTCTTACGGCACTTGCTTGCATGATATACCAGAAACTTTTCTGCCAAATCTTGTCAGACTTTCATTGAAAAGATTAGTTTTTTTTTTTGTCTTGCCTGTAAAAGCACTTGACATTGTGAGTGACTTAACTTCGAGGACAGGAAGAATCCTATCAAATTTCGGGCCAAAGGTCAATGTTTCTATGATTTCTGCAAAGAAACTTTAGTTCTTGATTGTGTACATCTATCAAACTAGGTAGATGGTTTTCACTTAGTGTAAGAGAGAAATCTGTTGATTTTGGCATAAAGGTCAAGTCGGAGTGACTCATGGTTCCACACTTCAGTGTTAGTTCTAGACAACAGAGTCTGACCAAACGTGGAATGCTTGCACTAGAGGTGAGGAAAAAATAAATTGATTTTTGAGTCAAAGGACAATGATCCAATTTTAATATGATTCAGAGTAAATAACGTTTCTAGCAAATGAGTTTAGTTCCTAGATACAAAAACATAGCTTCTTGTATTAGGTAAACTGAGAACAAAGATTTAAGTTGAGATATAAAGTAATTTTCTGTTTTATTTTATTCTCTTAACCAGCAATCTTGCATACATCATATTGGAGACTGTTGGGGAAAAGTATGAAGTCTGGTCTTCACCAAGTCAATTAATAAGAGTGTTATATTCTCGGTGTTTGAACTAAACGATTAATATCATTGTTATGACATTCACTGAATCAAATGCACTCTGCATTTTCAGGACAGGGACGAAGAGGAAGAGATAATGAGGAGAGGGGTGACTCCTCAGGAAACCGAAGCCGAGGTCGACAGACAGGCAATAAAGATGATATGGATGATACTTCTAGTGCAAAGCCTTCAGGACCAGCCACTCTGTTTGACTTCTTGGAAGATAAAATCCAACCGAAGGGAGAAAAAGGTATATTACAACTCTGTGATTGCATAAAAAGCCTTCTCCTTCATGTGATTGTGTATTTAACATGTAGCATGATATCTTTTTTTACTGTTAATATTGTGACAGGCGTGAAAAAGCCATCCTGTTTAGAGCCATAGCAGTTTAATAAATGTAACATAATTACAGAATCCATAAGGTTATATTTTGGTTTACAGTTTTTGTCTCATACATATGTACTGTTGTCTGTGGAGCAAGATTAACTTGAGGAATGCTAAAGCCTTCAGCAAAAACTAGGTCACTGACCTTTATTTCATGGGCTGGTGATTTTGGTTAGCCTTTTTAAAGCTCAGTTTCTCTAGGTTAGGATTTGCAATTATGTAATTTTCTCATACACTATTATTTGTTGAGTCACATTGTTGGTATTAGATGCATCATGCGAAGTAATGCATCTTTAAATAAAATTTAGGTCACTTTTGCCTATTTGTTTAAACAGTCCAATGATTTTGGTTACTCTTTGCATTTAGCTTATTTTCTCAGAATATGTTATTGGAGTCATAATTTGGGAGGGCTGGATTTGTGAGGTAGTAGATATACTCCTGACATATTACAATCTGGCAACATATTGTCAAAAAAACGGGGTTTTTTTTAGTCTAAAATTTATCGGATTGTATTATTTCATTCCTTTATTTTTTGCTCAGCTACTATAATTTGTACTTTGTCATATCACAACAGTTGCTTTCAGATGCTTTTGTATGAGCAGGTTTTTAACTAAACTGGCCTTATGGTTTTATAGAAACAAGATTTTATGTTTTTGAGCAAATTTAGATGAAACATCCTATGCATGTTTTTTAATGGTAACAAGATGTAGGATCAGTTCCGTATCAAGCAAGAGCTGTTAAAAATTGCCTTCAGTCTATAAAAAGATGTTTTAAAACTTGCTATACAGATTTAGTCTCCCTGTTTCGGTTGATGTCATCTACAGTCGTGAATGGATTTGATAACCAAAAAAATCTGTCAGTATTCATTTTGAGGACTAGTCTCTGATTAGCTGATGTTGTGATCACTGTGTGCTTTATTTGTGTGGAGAGTTTTCTGAAACTTGGTATATGGGTTTAGATCTACAAGAGTTTGATAGCCAGAAAAATATGCATCTATATATGAGGTGATCTTGACCTTGATTTGCTGACCTTGCTACCTTCCAAATGGCTTTATTATTTATGACACTTGGCTCCCAATCCTTGCAAAGATATAGCCAATAACATGCTGAATGTCAGTCAACAAACAATTCAAACAATATTTGTATCCTTCTTCTTACAAGCTTTAATTATGACATATTTTGAGAAGACTTTTCACGTAATTTTATGCAAACTAAGTCTGATTCAAGTTCAGTAACCAGGGGAAATATTCTTAGTAAGGAGATGAGCAGTTCCTGTCGTCACCATAAACTGAACTCAGATTGAAAAGTAAAATATCATATTTATTTTCTCAAAAAGTACAGTGAAACTCCAATATAACATGATGAACAGGTACACAGAGTGCCATCCAGCTGTGTAACATATCATGCAGATAGTATGATAGTTAGTTAAGTGAAGAAAATGATGCATCCTGTGGGTAATGTCAATTGGGCAGGAGAAGGCCATAGGAGTGTGTAATGTTTATTCATATTGTGTGTTAATTTTGATGATTATAGATTGGTCATTTGGAAGAAAAAAACATTAAAAAGCTAATTTTGTCCATTGTGTGTTTGTAATATAAAATAAGGTTATATGAGTTTGTAATATAAAATAAGGTATTTGACCTTCAGATCATGTTGATGAATTTGATGGGATTTGAGTTTAGGTCATTGGTTTCCCTCCATGGAAAACCAGGCCTACCTAATTTCTGATTAGTTGGATTCTAAAGAACCTGATCTTGTTGACAAGTTGGAATGATCTGGAGAGGAATATTTGACCCTCATCCTGGTCCTGAAATTGTGTGACATTTGTTTGTATAAGGCAGTGAGTAACAGAATTTATTATTCGTATCTTAAACATCAATCTTAATAGAATCAGCTTTAGTTGTGTTCAGTTATGATCTGAGACCATTTATTTATTTCAATTATTCATTGGAATTACAAGGTGCTCATAAACGTTAGGACTAATAACTATTTTGGAATTACTGTGAATTCACTTAAAGATATTTTGGATATTTTCATTGTGATACATCAAGATTGTTTTTACATTAAAATATTCCAGACTATTTGCACATCAGCATAATAGATTGAACTTCATTTGGAACCTCACTGGAATTCTTTTGGAGCACTCAGTACTTTTGGACCTGTGTTAGAATTTTAGGACTGTTTAGGATTTCATTCATAATAAGTTATATGTAATTTTTTACTTTGTATTCAAGGGAAATAAGTTATTAGTTGAATATTACAAAACTTGTTTGCTTTTGCTTTTTTCAGTTACTTAGTTTAAGACCATAGAGTTGAAACAGAGTGGAAACAATGTTCATGCTTCAGTGGCATCATTACTGTCATAAATTAATGCATATTACATGAGTGATAGTGAAACCATGCATTGGTACATTCATGTATAGCAAGTACCATTACATGTGCTTGCCATCCAGTCTCGTTGCAATCATAACAGTTGACAAAGAAGCACTTATTTTGGTCATTTCTATATAGAGTATAATGTGTCTGAATTCAATGCAAAAAGCAATAAGGAAAAATAAAGAACATCGACAGTTCAGTATGTTTGTATGTGTATGTGTCAAGGTCATTAAACTGTGTCTGTATAAATTTCAAACCACTATAATTTTTTACATATAAATCTTAATACTGTAATTTGTTCAACTACAGCATGAATAATTTGTCTACAAACAAATAAAGTTATTATTTATTTAATGGACAATATGATTCATTGGTTGATTGATTGCATGATGGCATCGATCATTTTTTAACAGTTTTGTGAAGTACTGCCTGATAATTTCAACATCCTTAAATTGTCAGACTGACATTGATGAGTAGCAATTACTTAATTATGTACCTCTGTCAGCATGGGTTTAAGTCTCAAATTCGGCCAATGTGGGTATGTGAGAAAGCTTGCCAGTAGCTTCTCATAGGTCGGTGGTTCTTTCTGGGGTTTTCCCGGCTTCTTCCTCCACCATTTATACTGGCCGCCATGTATAGCCTATCTTGTGCTGAAAAATGGCGTTAAACTCTACAACAACAAGAACAACAAACTTAATTATGTAGGTAAGTTAACTGATTGACACATTTGAAATGAACATTCATAAAACATTAAAGTGCAGTGATTGACTGTCGAAACAATTATTGACACAGTTGAAATGAACATTCATAAAACATTAAAGTGCAGTGATTGACTATTGACACATTTGAAATGAACATTTACAAAACATTAAAATGCAGTGATTGACTATTGACACAGTTGAAATGAACTTTCACAATAAGATCCAAGTGCAACGATTGATTATTGACACAATTGAAATAAACATAAAACGATAAAGTGCAGTGATTGACCATTGACACATTTGAAATGAATAGTCACAAAACATTAAAATGCAGTGATTGACTATTGACACAATTGAAATGAACATTCACAAATAGAATCTTTCAACATCATTATTCATCCAGAAGAAAGACATAGCAATAAGACATTATTTTCTTCTTTCTTATGTTTCATTTATTGCACTTTCAGAATCAAGTATTGTCTACTGTTACATATATGTAATTAAATTGTTTGTGTGTTAGTTTTAAATTTCTTTTTATTTTATTTTTTTTCATCACATTTTATTGTAATGATAATATTTTTACTGGATTTGACATTTTACCAGTAAATTCAGTTCAGTTCTTTTAGCCTGATTAGAACGCAAAAGTGTTGCTTCATTGTATTTTTAGCTGACCTAGTTCTTAATCTTGATTCAGATTTCATAAACACCGAGTGAAAATCATTGGTTGTAATCAAGGTCATGCTTCACCTACATGTTAGTCTGAATAAACAATGTTTTATTTTTAAATTCATTTCCAGTGTGGGAATCAGATTCTTAGCTAAGGCTATATATTAGCCTATGTGCTAATTGACATATTTTTTTTATTGCGCTGTTGTTAGTTAGTGACAACGTAACCCATCACGTGGGTCTGAAATTATGTTCTTAGCTGGGTTAATACTGAGATTTCAGTGTTTCTGAGTCAGTTGTAAATAATACCTTGAGGCTGAAAGCTATTCCTGTTGTTGCCATTTGAATTGAGGTTTTTTTATTTAAAATAATTTATTCACCCTGGAAAATACTCTTCTTCATCAAAATTCTTGGACAAAGACATTTACTAAATTATTTGGAATTCTAAAGCCGGAATTATATTCTTGGTGACTTAACAAGGAACTGTTGACACATCAGCACAAATTGGTTATAGAGGACGTCGTCACCTTCCATCTTGGAACTTCATCGAGATTCGAACTTGGATTCAATTAGAACTGTTTACTGATAGGACTTATATTTTTAAATTCTAGGATTAATTTTTGGATTATATTCACAAACCGTAAGTCCTTTTTCCTATTTTTACCTTGTTTTTTAGGGAAATAAATTATTTTGTTAAATTTACAAAGCTTGTTGACTTCACTCTTTTCTTTTGTTACTTTTGTACGAGCCTACATGTAACACTACTCTTTCAGAATTAATTTTTGTCCGTTTTATAACTGCTAAGGTCAGTGTACTTTGGACAAATTCAAGTTGATTTATTAAGCATATGGAAGCAGCCATTTTGCTCAGTTGTTTGCTTGAGACAGAGCATTGTTTCCCTAATACCGCTTATAAAGAAATTTCAGTAAGAATACATGAAAGTATCATAGAGGTATACCAACTGGTTGTATTGGTTGCAGATACTTAAAACTTCACCATATGCTTGTCCCTCTTAAATAGTACATGTACTTAAAAGCTGTGGAGCAGAACTTGACAATATTTGAAGAAAACCTGCTAAATAGGGCCATGTGTCATACGTTATACTTATTATTTAAGTACACAAGTTGATTCAGCTTTGAAAAATGGAGATAAATTTCATATTTCCATTAAATGTTTATATTACATTTTTCATTTGGACTTGCATGTGAGACAAAAGTTAGAAGAAAAATGTCAGCTTGTACATTCATACACCCCTTCAGCTATTATATTTAAAAAAAAATTATTCTCCTGAATTTCAGAGAAGGAAAGTAAGCCACCCTCTGAGAACCAAACCAGTTTTAAAGCTGCAAACCAGTCAAATCAGCGAGATAATCTTAAAGACAGTACTTCATATAAGCCCAGTGACCAATCCAGGACTCGCACAACAAACGATTATCGACAGGACTGTAGAAACCCAAATCAGCAAAATCGCAGGCAGCCAGATGTACCACCCCGATTTACCAAGGCAAAAAATGAAGTAGACTGGAATCAAGATAAGATAGAAAGGCCAAAGACTGTGCCTGTAGATTCTAGGAATTATAATGATAAAAAATCTCACAATCAGTCTGAAAGAAGAGATAATTATCACATCAGCAATGAAAACAGATGGACAGACAATAAGTCTGAAAGGAGAAATGACCCTCAGGAGAGCAGTTCTAGAAATCTACAATCAAAACACGGTGGTACAGAACCAAGTCAAAATCAGACATACCCTAAATCCCAAAATTACACTCAGGGACAAGAGCATTTTAAGAAATTTAATTACTCTCAGAACTCTCAACAGTCCCAGAATTCACATTATGAATATAGAAGTCTTGGTTCATATAGAGGGCAGCGCAATCAAGAAGATTCAAATTCAGATCAGGCTTATGAAAACAACAGAGGTCGGGATAATTACAAGCCTGACAATTATGAAAATAGAAATAATAGAACCTCAGATAGTTATAGAAACAAGACATTGCAAGAAAATTCTACAGGTGGTGGTAATTATAGAAACCAGATGAGTTACAAAGGTGATAACCTATCTTCAAGAGACTTCAAGGGCACCAGTGATCATGTACAGTACGAGACAGAGGTAAGTTCTGCATGCATATATCACACACACACACACACACACTGCCCCTCTCCCCCACCATCCATACACTATGCAAGGAGCATTTATATAGAGTTACCTTCCATCTCTTCCTATGTTGTATGTATGTTTCTAATCAAGAATTACTTGACAGATTGAGATCAGAACAATATTAATATCTGTAATATTTGATTTTCAATTTTCTCTGCTTTTGTTGGACAACTATTGCTTCATTGGACTGTGAGGTAATTTTCCATCTCTGCTATGTAACTGAAAATGACAGATTTTGATCAGTTTATTACACAATTTTATATCGGCTAAAGATAATTATTTTAGGTTATTGCATTTGTATGGAAAATATGAATGAGTTTTTTGGATGGATACTGTGCGACCTGTGGGAGTGAAGTATCTTAGAAAACTTGATCCTATTTTCCTATACAAATACAGTAACCTTTTTATTATATACTAATTTTCTTATTCTACCTAGGGCTTAATTATAAAAAACTTCAAGCAACAAAGTAATTGAATTTATGCTGTATTCGAAAATAAATACACAACCATAGATTTACCAATACACAACAACAATATTAATGTACACATAGTACTGCCCATTGAAATTTGAACTTGCATGCGTGCTCAATATCACTTTTTAAATTCCAACATTTTCTGGTGATAGTTTTAATACATGCATTAGAACTTTGCTTTTGATGCATTCTAATTTTATTGTACCATATAAATCACAAGAAAAATATTTAAATCATTTATCTTTAAAAAAGACAGTAGTGAGTCATTCTGCAGGTAATGTGTGGAAGCATAACAGTCTGTGGGTTCTGATGATATCAGAACTCAAATGAGCATTTACTGAAATGGAATCTGAAAACTTTATCAAACGAGCATTTACTGAAAAGGAATCTGAAAAATTTATCAAATGAGCATTTACTGAAATGGAATCTGAAAACTTGATCAAAGGAGCATCTACTGAAATGGAATTTGAAAACTTGATCAAAGGAGCATTTACTGAAGTGGAAAATGAAAACTTTATCAAATGAGTATTTGCTGAAATGGAATCTGAAACCTTTATGCCAGTTTTACAAAAATGAAAACCACAATTTATGATGTAATTTAATGTACGATGGAATGGTTTTAGTTTGATTTATTTCTTTATGTATGACTTAAAGTGACAAATTTATCATTGATATTGTATGGTACTGAGAACTAGATTGGTAATGCTGAAACAAAGGCTTGGCATCATTTTCATGTATTGCTGTAATGTCAATCCTTGTACAGTGACATTTTTTTACCATTGATGAAGTTGATTGTTACATTTCATAGTGCTCTATAATATTGCCTAGCAACATGACTTAGCTATTACATTTTTAGTACCTGGTTTTCCATCTAATCAGAAAACGTTTTTAACTTAAAGGAAATTTAATGATAAGAAAATAAACCATTCTAATGAGAGGCCTGCTATAAAAATAAGAATTTATTTCTTAAGGCATTGTCAGATGTTCTTTCTTTTTCTTGAGGTTTTTTTCCTGTCCCACTTTTGGGCACTGAAAAAGAGACTCAGTAATGAGAGTGTATCTAGTTATTCTTAATTCATCTGTCCTTCCTGAAGTTCTTGAAAATAGACTCCTCTCTTGTTTGAAAGGAGAAATAACTTCTGCCCATTTGACCATACACAAAATAGAATTGACTTGTTGAAGCATGATATTTGAGCAAAAGAACACAAGATGAACATAAACAAAATGTCAGAAAAAAATATTGACAAACATTGAAAATTTTCAGCAAAGGCCAAAAAATAATATTGACAGACATATAGAAAATTATCAGCAAAGTTCAAAAAATGATATTGACAAACACATAGTAAATTATCCGCAAAGGTCGAAACATAATACTGACAAAACATATAGAAAATGATCAGCAAAGGTCAAAAATTAATATTGACAGATAGAAAATTTTTAGCAAAGGTAAAACAATAATATTGACAAACATACAGAAAATTATCAGCAAAGGCAGTGTTAAAAAAATCTGATAGCCCGATGCCTTGGACCCCTCTAATTTTTGGTTGGGCCCGTCCTGTATTCAAATTGAGGTGCCTGTAAGGCTTGTCGCTTGTCAAAAAGAAATTTAATTTGCATGAGGAAACTTTGATTGCGCTGATGAAATGTGTAAATGTATTTTCAAGATGCTGACATACCTGCCATAACAGGGCACAATCTAAATCAGATCACCACTGTCCTACATGAAATTGAGATCTGATTTTAATCGAATTGAAGCATGGTGTGTCATGCTAAATATACAACTTTGTACTCACAAACCCCCTGATATGGCCATGTTTCGAGAAAACACAATTTTCAGTAATCTTCAAAAAACAAAACAAAAAAAAGAAGAAAACCACCACTTTCAGTGTGTGCCCATTACATATAGCATGTATAAACGGTAAACAATCATGATTGGAGCTTGTGTAAAACTATCCCTTGGGCAGTTTGAATAGCAGCAATTAAAGGAAATGGGGTCAGGTATAAACCACCATTTCACATATTACTTAATCGGCTGACAATAGCTAATGAGATGTGTTTGAATACTGCAGTGGGTGAGCCCGTTGTGCTAATTTGCATAGATAGAATTAGGAAGTGGAACAACCCATTTTAGGTAAATCAGAGAGATGCTTGATGCATGTACAAGAACAAAAATTACTACATATTATTGCCTTGAATGAGAATATTTAAGCGATATGTATTATATGTTTGACAAGTTTGTGAACAACAGCAATGTTTCTTTGAAGTCAGATTTTACTGCATATATACATGCAAAGCATGACCATTTCACTTGTCAGAATAGTGTTCAAGTGTAATCCATTTTTTAAAGCTGATTTAGGAAGCAATTAACTATCAGCAAAGCTTAACAAAATTAAATTTCAGAACTCTTGGTTGACAGAGTTTTTCATTTAGAAGCATGCCAGGGAAGAAAAAATAAGGGGGTGGGCTATTAATTCTTTGCACATACTGCAAACAACACATCAACATATGTCAAACTCAGTTGCAATGTTTTATGATAATATTAAAAAAGGGGAAATTATGTTGGGCATGTGGAAATTGGAGTCAGGGCTTATGGAATTTCAGTCAAGGCTTGTGAGTTTATTTAAGTCACTAGCCCAGGGCCTGTGTATAAAAATATTTCTTTGAGCACTGGCAAAGGTAAAAAAAATAATAGTGACAAACAGAAAATTATTAGCAAAGGTCAGAAGATAACTTACCATTGCCATTCACTGTGGGCCTTTATTATTTGTTTTTTTTTCCTTAAACCATCAGAGGTGGTCCTTGTTACTGTAACACTTGTGAGATATTTGTATTCAAACGTACAATAAGAATACAGCAAAGATCTTCTTCCATTAGGTCTTTTGTCTCAGTGCTTTGTGCTATTGATTAGTGTCATTGTCTTTTGTCCCACTGATGCTGTGTGCTGTTGATTACTGTCATTCTGTCTTTTGTCCCACTGATGCTGTGTGCTGTTGATTACTGTCATTCTGTCTTTTGTCCCACTGATGCTGTGTGCTGTTGATTACTGTCATTCTGTCTTTTGTCCCAGTTATGTTTAGTGCTATTAAATACTCTTTCATCCTAGTGTTGCTTTGTGCTGTTTATTACTGTCTTTTGTCCCAGTGATGTTTTGTGCTATTGATTACTGTTATTCTATTGTCCCAGTGATACTTAGTGCCATTGAATACTGTCTTTCAGCCAAGTAATGCTTTGCGCTGTTGATTACTGTCTTTTGTCCCAGTGATGCTTAGTGATGTTGAATAATGTCTTTCATCCCAGTGATGCTTTCTGTTGTTAATTACTGTTTTCTGTCCCATTGATGTTTTGTGCTATTGAATACTTTCGTTCTGTCTTTTGTCCCAGTGATGCCTAGTTCTGTTGAATACTGTCTTTTGTTCCAGTGATATTTGTATTATTGATTATAGTCTTTTGTCCCAGTGATGCTTGGTGCTGATTGATTACTGTCATTCTGTCTTTTGTCCCAGTGATGTTTAATGCTGTTAAAAAGTGTTTTGTCCCAGTGTTGCTTCGTGCTATTGATTACTGTCCTTTGTCCCAGCAATGTTTTGTGTTATTGGTTACAGTCTTTTGTCCCAGTGTTGCTTTGTGGTATTGATTACTATCATTCTTTTATCCAAGTGATGCTTTGTGCTGTTGAAAACTGTGTTTTGTCCCAGTGATGCTTTGTGCTATTGGTTACTATCCTTTGTCCCAGCAATGTTTCGTGTTATTGGTTACAATCTTTTGTCCCAGTGATGTTTTGGGAATTTGTTTATTTTCATGGGTATCAGTTTTGTGGTTTTGTGAAAAAATAGAAATTAACTGGATTGGGGAAGGGGTCCAGATATTTTCACTGGATTATTGTTCATTGGATCATCAAGTTACTAACCATGAAAATCTTAGAAATTGGAAACCCTCAGAAAATGCTGAATTCACCAGAGCTCTCGATATCAGTGTTTTTGTGCAAAGAAAATTTTACTGAAAATACATATATAAGTGTTCAATTTATGCAGAACAATGTAATTTTAGCATTTAGTCCAAAGCTTACATTTAAGGATTTTCTTACATGGTCAATTTGTGTCATATATACTGTGTAATAGGAATAATAGAATTTATTATTCCACATTGGAACTTATCATTTGTTACATTTTCTTACATTTCTTTACAAAATATTGTGAATTAGGTTAAAATACTACTACTACAGTAGTGTGTAGAAATGTAATACACATCCTCTTAATATTTGGCAGGCCACAGGATGATGTCATTTTGTACTTGTATGGGGACAGATCTATCCCACATGGCTTTTTGAATTGGGAAAACTATAACAAATATCATATTGGTGTTAGAAGAGTAATAAAGTCAATCATATGCATTGGTGTGGGTTAGGGATATCCCACCCAAAGGTCCGAGTTTGTAGGCAGGAATGAGGCTTGGCCAAGTTCCTTGCAATAGAGTCTGATCACAAGGATAGGATTTTCCCAATCCCACACCATTGCGTGTAAAAGATTACTATATATACTTGTTTACAACTGTGGTCCAACTGCAGATAACATAGACCTGTATCTGCCATTGTATAATGGACAGGCAGATTAGGGTCTGTGTCATTTGTTTTACTGACTAGTCCTAACAAACTGCAGAGACACAAAACTGCTGGTGAATTATGCAGTGTGCAGTTTGCTGTTGAATGTGTGTGTGTGTGTGTGTGTGTGTGTGATTTGGATTTTTAATGTAGCTTTAACAATGTTTGTAAGTCTTTGGTATGACTCAGCCGGGGATCGAACCCACGACCTTCCACATCCGATGCAGACACTCTAATCACTAGACCAATGGAGTGGTTTGCTGCTGAATCCAACTTACAAGCAAGTATATATGGTATTTTGTCTCTCATTTCTCTGTTGAAAAGTGTTTTAAATAATATGGCACATCAACAGTGTGAATACAGCTTTAGAAATACAGGTTTTTATTTCATTACAAAGAGCATAATAATGTTTTAATTACAAGAAAGAATTTGTTGTAAACAACGATTACCTTTACAGACTGGCAAAATTTGTCAGTTTAATGTTAAAGTCTCCATAAATATTGCAGACATTGAAGAGGTAATGACTTGACATTTTTAATTGTACTGCAGATCTAATGACTTGAAACTTTTACTTGTACTGTAGAGCTAATGACTTGAAACTTGTCCTGTAGAGCTAATGACTTGAAACTTTTACTTGACCTGCAGAACTATTGATTTGAAACTTTTACTTGTCCTTTAATGCTAATGACTTGAAACTTTTACTTGTCCTGCAGAGTTAATGACTTGAGACTTTTTCTTGTCCTTCATAGCTAATGACTTGATACATTTACTTGTCTTGCAGAGCTAAGGACTTGAATCTTTCATTTGTCCTTTAGAGCTAATGACTTGAACTTTTACTTGACCTGCAGAGCTAATGACTTAAAACTTTTACTTGTCCTGCAAAGCTAATGACTTGAAATTTTTACTTGTCCTGCAAAGCTAATGACTTGAAACTTTTACTTGTCCTGCAAAGCTAATGACTTGAAACTTTTACTTGTCCTGCAGAGCTAATGACTTGAAACATTTACTTATCCTGCATTAAAATCTTCCTACATTGCACATGAATGTATTCCGCTTAAAATGTCGATCATCCATTCATTTGAAGATCTTGAAAAAGTGACTAGACTGTCCCTAACCACCACTCATATATATCTGCAGATGAGTGGAACTTTTTTAACCCTGATAAAAAGTGGCATATAAACAGGTGAAAAGAAGATTAAATGAGGTGAAAAGACAATTAATTGAAATGAGGATCGGATGAGGTTAAAAGAGATCAAATGAGCAAAAAAAGGAGGAAAACAATGCAACAAAAAAATGGAAAAAGAGGCAGAATAGAAGTAGCAGAAACAGTAAGATCCATAAAGATGCCAGAGTGCCTAAGGAGGCAAAATGAGACCTAATGAAACAGAAATGCAAACTCAATGTGAGGATTAAAGAAGCAAAATAATTACAGAAACTTGGAAGATTTATTTTTAAAAGAAGATAAAAAGAGGACCAATGAGGAGAACAGAAAAAAAAGCAAAGAAATAAAATGATTAAAAGAGGCACACAAACAATTTTGGAGTTTTGACATTGAAAATGAATAATTATTACAATAAGAAATTTTAATTATACAGGAAATAGAATTCTTCCACTATGTAAAACCAAGCAGGGATTGGTTTCTGACCCATCACTCCAATTCATTAATTGATTAATTAATTAATTCCCACCTTCTTCCCATTCCATTGTTTGACATTGCTCAGTCAAGAGCACTTGAGATTCGTGTGCCACTTACTGACAGATCATAAATTATCACATTTTTTTTGTTACCATCTCATCTTTGCATATACTATCTTTTTTTTTTTAAGCCTGGAACTAATAATAATATGTTTTTCCTTTTGCTGCATTTATGCACACTTCAGTCCAATCCAAGTGATACACAGTTCCATCTTCTAAACTGCCATTTGGGATGGAACTGTGTGACTTGGTGTGTGCATATGGGTTCAGCAAGAAACTGACAAGATAATAATAAATGCTATGAGCAGTAGAAATACCTCTAGTGTAACAGAGATGTGAGGGCAATAGAAATAGACTTTTATTGAGATTCCTAGTAGGTGAGCTGTTTTTATATATATATATATATATATATATATATATATATATATATATATATATATATATATATAATGGATTTGGATTTTTTTAACATAGCTTTAACAAAAATTTCAGTCATATCGCTAAAATGTCTGCAGTGTGGCAATTTATTTTGATGTCTAGCACTGTGGCATCATACCCCAGACGTGTAGCATCATGTCCCATCAAGTCACATTATCCTGACACATGGCCAACCATTACTAACACAAACCTTTTAATGCTGAGTGCCTAGCGAGGCACCTGTTAGTACCATTTTTATAAGTCTTTGGTATGACTTGGCCAGGGTCCGGACCCATAACCTCCTGCATCTGAGCCAGATGCTCTAACCACTTGGCCACCAGAGAAGTCAAAAACATATAAATAAAAAAAATCTGAGATTAATAAAAAACAGATGACTACTGACAATTTCTTTCCATCAAAATAAATAAAGGATAAATTTACTTGTCATTAAGTTATTGAACAAAGATGTGATTCATTACTTTTAGCTGGCACATGTTCATGTATATTGACACTTTCTTCGGATTTTAAAACTTAGATGTGTTTAGGTTTAGATTTATTTTCACCTGTTGGTTTCTTACATATTTCTTTGCAAATTAAATGGAAGGCAAACAAGATAAAAAGCAAGATGAAAATAAGGCTAGCAAAGAACCGGAAAAACTTCACAAAAGGAAAAAGATCCACATAGAGTTTGGTTGACGACTTATAAAATCTTATCAGCAATTTAAGAAAATCACAACTGAGCATTTAAAGAAATTAAACAAAGAGTTCAAAATATAGAGACTCAGGAAAGTACATGACAAGATGCTGTAATCACACTATGTGAATGAACAAAACTCAATACAATGTATTATTTCATATATGGTTGTGTAGTTGTTGTCATCTTCAATATTTGGTCAGAAAGTTAAGCTGTTTCTTCAGGGATTTTCAACATTTTGGTGAAATTGACAATGAACATTTAAACAAAGTACAACAACATAACAAGAATTTGTCTATATGCAACCCATATACCAGAAATATGTTAGAAAAACTTTCAAGTATAAGCAGTAGTTAGTGAACTGTATGAGGTAATAAATAACAGCCATGGTGTCAAGCAAAACAAAAAGCATCAACACAGTTTTTGATGCAATAGTAATCTGTTCTTACAATTGTTTACAGCCTGCTTTGGAGTAGCTTTAGAGGTTTACGGTTGCTCCACCATCAACAATAGGTATTTTAAAAGTAGTAAATTTAATTAAGTAATTAATTGAGGAATTTCATTTAATTAAGTAATTAATTGAGGAATTTCAGCTATGAATTCCAGACACCGCCAGTAACATCTTGGGGGCATTTCCATTGATGTCAGCGTAAATGTTTCTTTGGTGTTCTTATTTAGCATTACCAGTAGAGGATTATAATGTACATTCGGTGATGATGAAGTGGCCGCAGTAATTTCCAAACCATACATGGACAGCCTGTATAACCCAGTTACTTCTGCGGTATGTTCGAGAGTGTTATCGCGCGGTGTCCATGTTGATGATCCTGATGCTACTGTGTGCATGATATTGTTAATTTGTTTGTGAGGAATTTTAACAAGATTAGTTTTTTGAATGATATTAGGGATTCCACTAACAATATCATTTAGTTTTATGTTAATTTCAGCAAGTTTAATATCTACAACCACTGGATTACCAAAAAATTCATACACAGATTTGTTTATATTTCTACGAAAATTCAAGACTGTTTGTACGTGATTGGAAAAATCCATTCTGAATTCGTTAATTCCATTGTTTATTAGAATATTAACATCGTCGACGTATTTTTTTGTTACAGCGTCAAAATCTAATTCTGGTGTTCTGAGATCATTAATACCATTATTATTCATATTGAGAAATGCACACATTATACCACCGCGCACTAACACATACTTAGATTCTTGATCGTCGACGTATTTCTTTGTTGCTGCGTCTGATTCTGTGGCTGGGTCTCCAAGGTATGTAATTTTATTTTTGTTCATGATAATATTACCTGTAACTGTCCCACCTATTTTATCAAGTTTGTTATCATCAACATACTTCAACTGCAAATAACTTACTGCTTGTGTTTGATTTAAGTTTGCTGGTGGATATCCGGTCTCTAAATTTATAATTTTTTTCCCTGACATATCTAAGTTACCGCTTAAAGTTCCACCAGATTTATCTAGTTTATTATTGTCGACTAATTTAAGTTGTGCATAACTAACAGCTTGTGTATTAACGACATTTATTGGTGGATAATCTGTTTCTAAACCTAGTACTCGTTGATTTGACATAAACAGGTTTCCTGTCATTATGTCGCCGGATTTTTTCAGGTAACCTGATAAATCAACCTTACTGTCTGTTATTGTACTTACAGCTGATGAATCTCCTACTAATGTTCCAAATTTTGTATAATAGGTCATTATTTATTTATCGTCTGACAATTTTTTTATATAACATCAAATTGTATAACAATAATGGCAAAATCGTCGATATTAAACTTTGATACAGAGCGGTTGGTGAAACATAAACATGAAAACGAACTTCCAGATTGTCATTCTCTTATTGTTGGAAGAACTGGATCGGGAAAAACAAACTTGCTTATGAATTTACTTCTTGGAGATAATTTTAACTACGATCGCGTTTATATTTACACAGTTAATCCACAACAGGATAAGTACAAGCTACTTGACAATTATAATGACAAACTTCGTGATGATCTTGAGGCTTGTGAAGATTTTTTTATTATCAAACAACCAGAAGAACTTATTCCAGTTAATGAACTTGATTCGTCCAAACATAAGATAGTTGTTTTTGATGCTATTCCGCTAAACAACGAGGAAATGAATAAAATAAGATCATATTTTTCATTATCACATAATAAAAAATGGAATTCTATTTATCTTGCTCAGGGTTTTTATAATGTTGACAAATTTATTCAGCAAAATACTGGTTGTTTTATATTATTTCCAGGACTTGACAATGTTGATGTTAGAAATATCGCGAACGAGCTATGTGGTGATGTAACAAAAGATAAATTTATTGAATTATATCATCAGCGACAGCAAATAAATGACTTTTTTTTGTTTGATAAATTAACAAATGATATGAGTAAAATGTTTCGATGCTGTATTGAAAAATACCTACAGTAATTTTTATAGAAAATAGTATATAATCAATGGAAAGACAAGCAAAGTACAGAAAACATATAGAAAATCTAAAAAAACTTGTTAAATCTAAAGCTGAACTTAGGCAGATGATCCAATAAGCACGACACGGTCAGGTGGCTGCAACAGAAACAGCAGCCGCTGCTCTCAAACCAGTTACTGAGGCTTTACTTGGAAAACAACCTGAAACTAAACCACTATCAGAAGAAGAATTTAAAAAATTACAAGAAAAAGGTTTACTAGGATTAATCAAAGAACAACAAGAAGCGGCTGCTGGAAAAATTATTGAAAGATCTGAAGAAGAAAAAAGAAGATTAGCAGAGGCACTTGCAGCAAATATAGCTAATCCTGTTGCAAGACAAGCTGAAATAGATCAGCTGATAAATAATCCACTGGAACTTCAACAAAGATTAGCAGAAGCAGCAGTAGTTAGACCAATTGAAAGAAGGTTAGAAGAAGAAGAACTTAGAAGAGGAAGAAACATAGAAGAAGAAAGAAAAAGATTTGAATATGATTTAGAAAATATAGATAGCAAAATAAAAGATGATGAGTATGAAGATTTTAATAAAAAATATGATTACTTTAAGGGTGTGAAAGTACACAATGTTAGAAAAGATGATTTTAAAACAGACAAAATAATTAAAGAGCTAGAAAAAATAAAAGAAAAAAGTAAGGAGCATATCGACAATATAGTTTTAGAAAATAGAAATTACTATGATAGCATTAAATTATATCGACATGGAATTATCACTGATCTTTATATTAAGGCTATTAAAAATATAAAAAGTAACATATACGGTCATCACCTTAATAGCTTAAGTACTGTAGCAAAATCAATCGATGAAGGACAAGAAAAATATATGTTTTTTAGACCAGCAGGTCCTATGACGATGACTGAAGAAGATTTACAAAAATCAATTGAGGAAGAGAATGAAAATTATCGTAAAAAATATAAAAACCAAGCAAAACAAGAAATAATGGATTCGGTATATTCTGGTTTTATGAAAGATTATAAAATTTCTGACGTTGATAATATTTATAATTGGGAAAAAGATAAATACGATGATCTCATTAAAAAATTAGATGATATTATAGAAAAAAATATAGAAGCTTACAAAGAAATTGATACAGCTGAAATAAAAGATGTTGAAGGACTTTATGAAAAAGCTAGAAATGCTGTTATTGCTGGTGTTTTTAAAATTACTGCAAAAAAATTTAGAGATAAAAAATATGTTGAAAAAGGATACACTTTTAAAACATTATTTGAACATTATGATAATGAGCGATTAAAGAAAATTGAAAAGAAAACAGGAACTGCAGTTAGAATATTTTCATCAGTTACTGAAATGATTGGCAGAATAATGTTACTGATATCATCAAAAGAAGCTGGAAATGTTGGTGCTGAAATTGACAATGAAATTATTGACATAATTGATAATTTGAGATCAGAAAATTTATTAACATCTGACGAATACGAAACTTTACATCGCGACTTAATCGCGGCAATTTAATTTTATAAAAATATAATAATAAATGTCAGCAACATTATTACTAGACTCTAGCCAATCTGATAAAGATAGTGCAAATTTTTCAGTAAAGTATATTCCGCCAATAGAACTAGATCGTGAAAAACAATATGAAATTGGACTAATTTCCTGTATGTGTTGGAATTCTATGGCTAATGTAAAAACTAGAGTAAATGATAATTTTAAATTTATTTATCCTAATCGAGGTTTTTTCGCACGGAAATTAATTAAAATTCCACAAGGAGCCTACAACATAACTGATCTAAATAAAACAATAAAAGAACTAATAACAAAAAATGAAGGTGTAGCTGATAGTTTTGAGCTTACACCAAATTATAATAAGTTTGAGCTAGAATAACAATAAAACCTGGTATAACAGTTGATTTTACCAATCCAAATAGTATCGCAGCACTGATAGGATTTCTTCATAAAAGTTATTCTGCTCCTCCTAATGAAATCAGAACGTATGATGGTCAACTGCCAGTAAATATAACTGATGTAAACGCAATGTTAATAAATTGCTCTATTGCATCTGGATCTTATTCAGCTAAAGGTAGTAAAGGACAAACAATATACAGTTTTTCACCAGACGTTCAACCAGGTTCTCTTATGCAAATTAGTCCACGTCAAGTTATTTATTATCCGTTAAACGTTGAAAATCAAGTAACAGAAGTAAATATGCAATTGACAGATCAGTCTGGACGACAACTGGATTTTAACAATGAAATTGTTACTTATTATTTACACTTACGTGAACAATAGTAAACATATTTTATAAGAAAAGCTAGAAGATTTGGTAATAAAATTATACAACCTCAGATATAATGAAACAGAAAAAAGTTTATCGAAGAAAAATAGTAGGAGGATTTTTGGGAAATATATTTGCTAAAATTATAGAAAATGCTCCAGGAATAGCTCATAAAGTTGCACCAATTGCACTTGACGCATCAAAAGCTTTTGCAACTGGAGCTGCATCTGCTGCTGGAACTGCTGTTGGACAAAAAATAGCTGATAAAATAAAAAGCGGTGTACCAACAATCAAACAAGCTATTTCAGAAATCGCACCAGCAAAAGAAACCCAACCTGCAATGATAACAACAACAAAAAAACTTTTATCACCGAAAGGAGAACAAATTATACAAAAATTAATATCTAAAGCAACAACACCTCAATAATTTTGTAAAACCTAATAAATAAAAAAATGTCTGTTAAAAATTATCTCGATTTAGCAGAAATTTATGACGAAGACGACACAGTAACAGAATTTGAATATATTGAATATCTCGATGAAAATTCTAACAAACCTAATAAGGCTGGCGTTAGAACATTTAATACTAGGGACGATGACATATTTCTGCTTCCTCATAAAGCAATGTTAGAAGATCGTGGCCAGATTATGACAGTAGCTGTTCCACCTGCCGCAATTACAGCTAACGTAGAACTAGCTCTTATAAATGACGGTTGGTGTTTATTTAAAAGTGCTCGATATCAGCTGGCCAATCAAACTGTCGAAGATATTTCAAGTCACTTACAAGTTGCAAGTACAATCTTAAATATTTTTTTGTTTTCCGATGATTACTCCAAATCAACTGCAACTAATATGATGTGGTTTAAAGATACCGGAGTTGGAAATGCAGCATCTAGAGAATTTATTCCAAGGGTAACAGTTGCAGCTGGAGTTAATGCTGATGGAAATGCTGCAAATGTGAGAGATTTTCTTAATGTTTATGTTCCTGCGCTAGGTATAGCCACACCAGCTGCAGACGCTGGTGTAAACGCTACAAGAGTTTTACTTAATACTGCTTGTAATAATCTTGGTATAATGACACCAGGAGTAGCTGATGATGGAAATGCAATGTTAAATTTAGTTAACAATAATATAGCAGGTTTTAAAAGTGTACGTTACAATGAGGGTTATTCTATGAGAAGGGCACTTGCAGCAGGATCACGTCAAATTACAATGATGTTACCATTAAGTACAATATTTGGCTTTTGCAGTGACTACAATAAAGTATTTTGTGGAGTTAAACATACGCTTATTTTAGATCGATCAGAACAAAATGATTGTTTATTTCGACTTGGCGGGGCTGATGTACAGTTTATCATAAACATACTTGCGCTGTGGATGCCTCAAATAATGCCGACAATTTCAAAATCGCTCGAATTAGATGATATTCTTAAAAACCGCACAAAGAAGATTTATTTTCAGCAACATAAAATATATCAAACAGCAGTTCCAAATACCACAGACTACACATGGCGAGTCACAACGATGTCGACTGAACAAAAGCCACGGCAATTATTTGTTGTATTTCAGCAACAAGCACGACGTGGTAACCAACAACAAAATAATGTAATATTTGATAATGCTGATGTTAGACGAATATATGCTGGAATAAATTCAAAGCAATATCCAGAGCGAGCGATAGAATGTAATTTTGCAGATGACGCTAATAAAAATATTACTCGACCTTACATGTACCTGCTCGGCGCATTGCAAAAATATCGATGTTGGAGATGGATCTCAGATATCAGTAGAGGAATTTCGAACACTTTATCCGATATTTTATTTTGATGTTAGTAAACAAAATGAAAGAGATGCAATTTCAACTGCTGATATTGAAATTACTTGGACATTAGGAGCAGTTCCAGCAGCGCAGTTGTACGTGTACTAGTTAGTGATCAGCGATAGAACTATTACGATTGACTTTATCGAAGGTAAAATGTCGGTACAAGTTTAATCTGTAACTTTAATAATAAGATGACAAAATATATTATGAAGGAAATATATTTGACTGATGGTCAAGTTAAAAAATTAGCAGCTGCTGTTGCAAAGAAGACGCAGGTTTCATTAAAAATCAACCCTAACGCAGGTGTTTTAGGTACTTTAACAAAATTAATGTTAACCAAACAACAAGTAAATAAGTATAACTGTGGCAAACCTTTTGTTTTAAATTTAAGTGCCACACAAATAACTGCGATGGTAAAACAAGGTGGTTTCTTCGGTCTGGCACTATCTGTAATGGCCAGAACATTAATACCTAAAATTTTGCCAGTGTTAGGTACATTAGGATTAGCAGCAGCGTCTGGAGCAGTATTTGGCGCAACGAAAACAGCAGTTGAGGGTCATGGAATAAAGAAAATTTTTGTCTAAAGATAAATATAATGCCCAAATGAAAAACAGCAAAAAGAAAGACAACGACGAAAAAAAGACACGACCGAGGAGAAAAGGTGGATTTATTCCAATAGCTCCATTACTAGTAGAATTGGCGGGAAGTCTATTGCCAAATCTGTTAGGACGAGGACTAATGTTGCCAGGAACAAAGAGATGAAGTCGGCCGCGTTAAGTAATTTTGATATACTTGACAAACTTAAAAAAGTAAAAAATTTCAGTGGAGTTTATTCAAAAGATGAACTTATAATGCTAGAAACGCCAGGTTCGTGTGTTATAAATATACAAGATTTTAATGATGGATCTGGCACACATTGGGTAGCTGTTTGTGATAACAATTATTTTGACTCGTTCGGAATTCCACCAAGTGATGCAAAAAAAAATATATGGGTAGAATTCAAGAGACAAAGTCTTTTGCGAAAATAATAAATTATTCATCAGATCAAATTCAACCAGTTGGAACTTCTGCTTGTTGATATTATTGTGTAATGTTTATTAAACAGATGACCAAAAATCCAGATTTTTTAAAGTTTATTTTGCAATTTGATAAACAACCTTCTCACGCTAATGATGAGATTGCGTTGAACTTTTACAAAGTTTAAATTTTATCTAAACTCACTGATATATAATGTCAACATATTGTCTTAAGTGTAAAACTAAAACAGAAAATAAAGATGAAAAAACAAAAAATAATAGAATAATGATGAAAAATATTTGTGCAATCTGTGGAAAAAGAAAAAGTATGTTTTTGCCAACAACAAAGTTGTCCGAAGCGGGTTGCCCTAACAGAGATTTTTTTAGTGGCTGATTAATAAATCATGACATGCGAGTGCGATTGTGATAGAGATTTATGTCTGGAGGAAAATAAAATTGTTATATATTGTCAGAAATGCAACAACAGAGAAATAATTGGTTTTGGTATAGATATACATAAATTAATTGAAAAATTGCCAAAACCAAAAGGCGGTTGGTCATTGTCAGGCCATAAATACACTGGACCTTACAATCCTCTTGATAAACAACTTGACGAAAATGATAATCCGCTGCCAGGACAAGAGCCTTACAATCAAGTTGATGCAGTAGCGATGCGCCATGATATCTGCTACAGAGATATTGAATGTCCAGACAATGAACAAAATAAACACAGCTGCGATAAAGTAATGTTAGACGAACTTCGTGATATGAAACCTGTAAATATGCGAGAATGTGTTGACCAAAGGCTGGTTCAGGGTTTTATTGGAGCAAAATATAAATTTGGTCTTGGTAAAAAAGAATTATATAATGATCTTGCCTCGGAGCTACACAAACCTAAAAAAAAAAGTTTCCATAACGTAAAGTTGTCGCAAATGCTGTTGATGATATCTGGGCGATAGATTTAGTTGATGTCTCAAATCTAGCTCAGTTTAACGATAACAAGAGATACTTTTTTAATGTTGTAGATGTTTTTAGCAAATACGCGTTTAGTATACCCGTTTTGGATAAAACAGGGACATCAATGACTGATGCATTAAAACAAATAATAACAAGTACAGAAAGAAAACCAAAAAGAATCTGGACTGATCATGGAGCAGAATTTTTTAATAAAGAATTTGAACAGTTTTTAGAGCAAAATAACATTAAAAAATATGTTATAGGAAATGAGGGAAAAAGCGTAATCGTTGAAAGATTTAATTGCTCGCTCAACGAAAAAATTCACAAATATTTAACAGCTAAAAATACGAGGAAATATATTGACAATTTACAAAAAATTGTTGATGAGTATAATAACACGAAACACAGATCCCTAAAAATGTCGCCAAACGATGCGATTGCAAATCCAATATTAGCAAACGAAAATATGTACCGCAGGCATAAATTTAAAGTTGGTGATAAGTTAGAATTTCTCTGATGAAAAAAACATTTGAGAAAGGATATACACATAACTGGAGCGAAGAAGTATTTGTTGTTGATAAAGTACTTTTAACAATACCATTTACATACTCGTTGAAAGATTTATTATGTGAACCTGTAACTGGCAGTTTTTACGAGCAAGAACTTAGAAAACAGAACAAGATATATTTGTTATTGCAAAAGTTATTAAAAAGCGCGGCATCAAAAGTTTTGTCAAATGGCGTGGATATGGCGATAAATTTAATAGCTGGGTACCAACTAAATCTATAATGATCAAATAATGTTATTATAAATTTCTTTGTATTTTATTAGCATGGATTTACATTTTACAGGTTTACATAAAGAAATTAAATGTAATTTTCTTGCATCATCAACTGGCTTTAAATTAAATATTTTAACAAAAATAAAATCGTATTTTATATTTCTTTGTTGTCCAGTTATTTTTACGTTTAAAAAAGGTTTTATAAGTTGCCAAAATATTTGATGCTCTGTGATAGTAAAATTAAATTTTATTATTTTTTTTAGCAATATGGTACTTAACATTATATCGCCCAGTTGTTGGTCTGCTTAAATTTTTTTTTACTAACAACAACATCATCATCATCTTCGTCGTTATCGTTATGCAAAATATCATTTTCAGTATAGCTAGAAAATCTATCATTAGAAATATTTTCTAATGTACAATTTGAAACTGAAACAAAATCTCCCGAATATAGTTCAGCTAGTCTTTCAATCAAGTTCACTATTATAATATATCTTTTGTCTAATTAATAAATAAGAATAAAATGTTTGGAGAATTTCCCGAAATAAAATATCATCAAAGAGTTAATATACTAAATTACAGAGAATTAGCTGAGGCAATTCGAAATTGTTTGTTGGGACACAGTTTTTATTTTGTTGATGTTATTATAACATTAGGTGAATCTGACAAATTTTTATTAACAGCAGCAGAAAAAATAAAACTTGATACAAATAAAATGATGACATTACAATTTAATCGCGATGATATTATGACATTTAGTCATAATTGTCTTACTCGAAATGATATGGAAAATATCATTAGTTATCGTATTTAAAATTAAATCTATCAAATGTCAACATTGACGTTGCTGATTTTGTTCTGTTGTCGGCGACATCTTTTACTCTCTGTGAATGAATTTTATGATATTTAGCCGCAGATGTCATTGATCTAAATTTCATTTCTTCTCCAGTTTCAATATTTATTGAAATTATTTGTTTAGCCAGATTTTTTAAATTATTACTACCACCAGTTCCACGTTTTGTGTTTTCTTTTGTCGCCACTAAATCCAAATTTTCAATGCGATTATCAGTTTTAATTTTGTTAAAATGATCTACAACTAAATTATATAAAATAGCACCGTTAAACGTTTCAAATACAAAATGGTGTGACAGATAATGAATTTGATCAGTTTGTTTTGCTCCTCTAACAGCTACTGTAAGATATCCGCTATTTTGTAAACTTCCAACAACTTTTTTTGTTTTTTTATGTCTGATAATTCCTCGATCATTTGTCTCATATATATCAAATACTGGATGAAGTTGAAATTCATTTTGTAATGCTAAATTTTCAATATTATCATCAGCAACTGCGCTATTTACTTGATAAACTCGCTGTCCTTCTGGAATATTGTCGCAAAACAAAGTATAAATAAAATCTTTTCTAAACATTTCAATTCTTTCTTTATCATCGCCTTTTACTGAAATTAATACACCAGCTGGCGTTGGTGTGCCAACAGATTTTTTAGATTCTATATTAATAACAGAACCTAACATATTTGCTGCATATAAGTTGTACTTTAGGTGTACATGATAAAATTCTTGCTCTTCTACCGTCAATCTCAGATATCTCAAAATTTCTGTCATTATACTATAAGGATTTCATATCTCTAATAAAAAAAATTCAATTAAATATAAAATATTACTCTATATATATATATATATATATATATATATATATATATATATATATATATATATATATATATAATGTTAAAATTGCGAGATATTGCTAAAAAGAACATTATCAAATCTGAAAAAATTGCTTCAGCATTTTCGGTTACGATAATAGTTACAAACTTGATGATCAAAATATTTTAGCAAATTTTAGCTCCACAAATTTATTTCATCTTTTACAACCTGTTATATCAAAGAACTTGCGGCTCATAAAAGTATCAAACTTATAGTCCAATATCATACGATTTTATCAAAGTTACACGCAGTTGAGGATGTACTTGATGTAATTTTTGAAAGAAAAAGTTTTGACAGCGAAATTTCGGAACCATATCTAACGGCTAAATCGAGAAAAATATTAACTGGAACAAACATTGCCATGGTCGCCGATGAAATACATCAAGAAATAAACAAAAAATTAGAAGAATTTACTGCATCAGGATCGGGTTGGAAATTTGAAATGATAAAAGAAGTTTTATTTCACACAGCAAAATATAACGTGCTTCGCGGTAGTTTGTATGTCGATCTCCCTCAAAAAATTAAAAACAAAAAAATACTGTATAAATGTCAAAAACAATGATAGCAATTGTCTTCAATGGTCTATTCTTTCTGCGATGTTTCCAGAAGAAAAAAATGCTGATCGTGTTAACAAGTATTTTCCGTACAAAGACGAACTAAATTTTAATGGCATTGACTTTCCGGTAGAGGAAAATCATATACCAAAGTTTGAAAAACAAAACATTATCTCAGTAAATGTTTTCGGACTAGATGAGAAGGAAAATGTTTACCTGAGATATATCTCAGAAAATGCTACACAAGATACAATAAATTTATTATTTTATCAGGGACATTATTGTTGGATAAAAAACATTAATGGCTTAGTTGGCAGACAGTATAGTAAAAATAAAAATAAAAAATATTTGTTATAAATGTCCTGAGGGTTTTTCTAGCGATTGAGTATTACAAGATCATCTCAAATACTGTGTCAACGTTCAAAAAATAACTGTGCCTAAAGAAAAAGAAAAATATTATAATTTAAAATTATGATCATAAACTAAATATTCCTTTTGTTATTTACGCAGATTTCGAGTGTATACTCGTTCCTGTGGTTGGAGCAGAAAATAATCCGAATAAATCAAGTACTATAAAAATACAACAACATATTCCTTGCAGAGTAGCTTATAAAGTAGTGTGTTGCGCTAACGATAAATTTTCAACTCTAATAAAATTGTACAGAGGTAAAAATCCAGCTGTATGGTTATTAAAAAATTTAATAGACGAAGTTAATAAAATTTCTAACAGATTACTTAAAACAGCTTTGATGAAAATAACGTCTAACAACTTGATTTCGATGAAGCAGTTGATTGTCATATTTGTGAAAAGTTGCTGGTAGACTCCAACGGAGTCTGTGATAAGGTGCGAGATCATTGTCATTTGACCAGCCAATATCATGTAGCAGCTCGTAACAGTTGTAATTTAAAATTTCATGCTCCCGATTTTATTCCTCTAGTTTTACATAACTTTCGTGGCTATGACAGTCATATCATTGTAGAAGCATTTAGTGATAAAAATATAAAAGCTAAACTAAGATTAAATAATGCAATAAAATGTATTCTAAATAATTTTGAAAAGTGTATGTCAGTGACGCTCGGTAAATTACGTTTCATTGACAGTCTGCAATTTATGGCTGCATCATTAGATGAGCTTGTAAAAGGTTGTAGCAATTTCGCTAACCTAAAAAGTTGCTTTGGTGAAAACTATATCGATCTAACAAAAAAAGGTATCTTTCTGTACGAGAATCTCGACAACTGGAGCAGATTTAATGAAACTTCTCTTCCTGATAAAGATAAATTTTACTCGCAACTCAAAAATGAAAATATCACAGATGACGAGTACAAATATGCACAAGATGTTTGGAATAAATTTAGTCGTAAAACATTTGGTGATTATCACGATCTATATTTAAAAACAGATGTATTACTACTAGCAGATGTTTTTGAAAGTTTTCGTCAAGTTAGTCATAAAAATTATGGATTAGACCCCTGTTGGTATTATTCATCACCTGGATTGTCATGGGACGCTCTGTTAAAAACGAGTACAATAGAATTAGATCTCTTGACAGATGTTAATATGTTTAACTATATTGAAAAGGGTATCAGAGGCGGAATTAGCGCTATAACAAAAAAATATGCAGCTGCTAATAACAAATATCTGAAAAATTATGATATAAATCTCCCATCAAATTGCATTATTTATCTAAATGCTAATAATTTCTATGGAAATGCGATGTCAGAGCCAATGCCATGTAGTGGATTTCATTGGATAATTCCAGATCAGTTTCTTAGAGAAACTGAAAAAGATTTACCTAGAAAAATTAATAATGATTTTTCAGATATTTCATATTTTGTTGAAGTTGATCTAGATTTTCCTAGTTCGTTGCACAGTCTACATAACGATTACCTGTTTTGCGCAGAATCAATGATGATTGATTATAGTTTATTATCACCTGAACAACGATCAACGACAACAGCAAAAAATTCGATTGTTAATAAGTTAGTTCCAAATTTGTTAAATAAAAGAAATTACTTTATGCATTACAAAAATTTAAAACAAGCAGTAGATCCTGGACTAATTTTGAGAAAAGCCCATCGCGTGCTAAAGTTTAATCAGTCGAGGTGGATGGCAGATTACATTGACTTAAATACGAAACGTCGTGCTGTGGCTAAAACCGAATTTGAGGACAACTTTTTCAAGTTAATGAATAATTCGGTGTCCGGTAAGACGATGGAAAATATTCGAAAGCGAGTTAATATTGAAATTGTTAATGACATAAATGCAGAAATAAATTAGTTAATGATGATGGTTTTGTTAGTATGAAAATATTTAATGAAAATCTTGCTGCAATGCAACGACGAAAGACAAATTTAAAGTTAAATAAACCGATTTATGTTGGTGCAGCTGTACTTGATATATCGAAGTGGCTGATGTACGATTTTCCCTATAATTTTACCACAAACCAGTGGCCAGATTCGGAGTTGCTATTTACTGATACAGACTCGCTAGTTTATAATATAAAATGTGAAAATGTCTATCAGGATATTTACGATAATAAAGATTTGTTTGATTTATCTGATTATCCAGAATGTAGTGGATTTCAAGATAATTCGAATAAAAAAATTATTGGAAAAATGAAAGATGAATTTATGTTTATGCCAGTTAGGGAATTTGTCGGACTAAAGAGTAAAATGTATGCTGTCATATTAGATGACAATAAACTTACCAAAAAAGCAAAAGGTATTTCTCGAGGATATGTGAAAAAGATGATGAATTTTGACGATTTTAAAGCAGCGCTAAACAGTAGCGTCAGTTTTATCAAAACAAATGTTATCAGAACAAATCTTCACAAACTTGAAACGGATACAGTTATAAAACGGGGATTAAGTAATTTTGATGATAAAAGGTATTGAAGAGACGGAATTAATACACTAGCACTTGGACATTATGCAAGTAATTTTGTCTAAACATCAGAAATAATGTTCGAAAATTTAACATTAGTCGATGGAGTTGGTAGCAAAATAAAAAAAATAATGGTTAATAACCAGCAATTATCATTTGAATTTAACGATAAAATTTCAGGTATTTGTTTTAGTAAATTTGACAGAATCAAATTCTCCATTATCAGATCAGACGATAGCAAATATTTTAATTATCTCGAAAGTTTGCGAGACGAGTTTGCACTAAAATATGACAATTTTTTTCATGATCCGATCAGCCAGCAACAGCATACAAAAATTAATATAGACTTAGACCGGTCGAAGGTTTTTGTAAAAGGTAGGAAGTATTTTCTCAGTATGATAGCATTGAAAGAACTATTTGAATGTCGTCGAAAAGTAACCGGTAGAATTAAATTTTATTTGTACAATTTTGAAAATAAATTATGCTTAATAGGGAATGTTGATGTTCTAGTGATAGGCGATGAAATTCTTTAAAAAAATTAGATATAACTGTCTTTCTTCCTTGTATTTTTGTTTACGAGATAGGTTTCATCATTATTTTTGTACGATAAAATGTTTGATCTGTGGAAACAGATAAAAGTGTCTCAAATCCCCATTCGTATACTACTTCCCATTCTGTGAAAATATATAGAAAAATGTTTTCAAAATCGTGTACGAGTAAATGATAAAATGCTTTGGTTTTCTATGATATATGATGAAAAATAAATTGCACTCTATTCGTTTGATATCCGATCATGTGAATAGTCTTTGATGAGCTTAGATACTAAGAAAGCTTTGCCACTTGAATATTCCTTACACAACTAATATATTTGTCTCTTTGCCAGTGCAATAGTCTTGCTAGATAGCTGTGAATAAAAATCAATACAGAGCGTTTTGTAAAGATAGTAATGCATAATATTGTTCTTTCGTTGCTTAGTAACCGCATCATCAGTTAATGCCGCCATAGTGCCCACACGTAATTCCCATAATAACTAAATCATGAGATCATTCTGAAAGGTTAAAGATAGGGAATTTCCAATGGCTTTTCCTAAAATAACGCCGAAATCAGGTTAAAGATATGTAATTTGCAATGGATTTTCCTAAAATAACGCCGAAATCAGGTTAAAGATAAGTAATTTTCAATGGCTTTTCCTAAAATAACGCCTACTCCAGAATATTCTGGAATCAAGGTTAAAGATAGGTAATTTGCAATGGATTTTCCCAGAATAACGATATAAAAAGCAGTCAGAATTTTCTTCGTAGCCATTTCTGCTAGAGGATTTATACACGTGAACAGGTAAGTGAAAATATTTTTCTAACATATTTTTGACAAAATGTTACTATAGATTGAAGCTGAATTAAATCTTTTAAAAAATCTGTTTGTTAAATCAAATCCGACGCTACAAATTGACTCTTTGTAATAGGACATTTTATATAATATTTTATTGTGCTTTGTAGTTTATGATATCCGCATTAACATGTGCTTTGTAGGCTATGATATCCTGCATTAACATATGCTTGGGAGGTGGGTGGGTGTTTTGAGACAGCATCCTGTTTTTTGAGGGAGAGGGGGTCTCTGAGGTGGTAAAAAAATGTCAGAATATATTTATTTTAGGGGGGGGGTTTGAGACAGCATCCACTTTGGGTTTCAAAATTTCATCATTTTCTGAGGTAAAAACTTGGAGGAGGGTGGTTTTTTTAGGGAGAGGGGGTCTCTGAGGTGATGAAAAATGTCAGAATATATTTATTTTAAAGGGGGTGGGGGTTTTCTGAGCCAAAACCCTCTTTGATATAAAAACCTCAAATACCCTTACTACTAAAAACACAAAAGAAAACAGTTTAAAAAAGGAGGATACTAAAGAGAAACAAAACAGTTCAATGAAAATTTTTCTTGGCACAATAAAATGTACGGTAATAACATTGTTCCTAACAAGCAATAAAACGTAGCGCAAGGAGTTTAATACCTCTGTTGAACAAATCATTGCATCACAAATACATCGAGCAGCATTATGCTGAAGAAAGTTGGTACATGCAAGAAGCTGACTCCCAATGTATTTATTGTACGGGGTAATTGAAGGTAAAAGATGATGAGAATCCCATGGTAAACCATTTCCTTAGAATTCTTGTGAAACACATCGTCGTATCATATGGAAGCTATGATCTCTTGATGTTGAATGACCACATCTTCATGGCATGCAGAAATTCTTGTGTACCTATTTCGGTTAGTATGACGGGGGGAAAAAAAAGAGAAGAGACTGAACAAATAATAATTTGAAAAGTTGAATTCAGGAGCACATAATACATGGAAGGTGAAATTCAAGATGCAAGCGGGAAGATATTTGCTTACGCATTGATACGTTTACCTTCGATTCATTTGTGTAGTCTGTTAATGATATGAACAGAAATGGGATTGCTTTCGTCATCGACAACATCACGGTGGAGAATCATCGATATGATATAGGAACCACAGCATCTTTAACGAACCTGACACTTAATTTTCCCATGATGAGTTTAATAGGCATTTGATACTGTGTAAAAAGAGTGAAGTGATCCAAAATTTTTATCCAAATCTGCAATTAAAAAAAATTAAATTTCAGTGAGGATGGAAGATCTACGTAACATGTTGTATTATGGGAGTTTTCAGTTGAGAAAACAGTTTACAAAACACCACTAAATATTTTTTTATAAACAAGAAAACCATACAGAAATTAGTAACGTAAGTGTCAAAAAGTGTTACACTGCCAATCTTTTGCATCTTAAACAGTATGCTCGATAAATATGCAGTTCAATCGAAACAGTAGTTTTGTATTATCTTGTAATCAATTTCTACTGCAAGGGATAGAAATTGTTTTCACTCGGTGCAGATATTTACAGTGTTAAAATGTAGTTCTTATAATGATCATGGAGGTGTAACGGAATCTCAGAATCCACTTCTAACCAGACTATGGTCCAACCATATGGGGCTTTATGTACTTAATGAATAACCTTGACCGTTCATACGCGCTATAGTTAGCCACGTGGTCAAGTGAGCTTATCTGATAATCCTTTATCCGTCATTCTTTCCCAGTTATTATTTTGCAACTTCTGAAGAAAAATCTCAACAGTTCTTGACCAAATCCGAAACAAAGCATGTGGCTTGAAGTTCTTCACTTTTTTAATGATGCTGATCTGACCCTTCCCCCCCAAAAAAAAAAAATAGAAAGATCTTTTAACGACCTCTCCAAAACTGCTCAGTAGAATTTGATAAAATCTGACAGAAGGCGCCACAGAATAAACCACTTTAACATTTGCTTAATGATGCTAGTCTGCCATCAAGTATGGCTTCCATTACTATAACTAGGAAAACTTTTCAACATTTCTTGAAAACGGCTTGACAGAATTTGACCAAATTTGACAGCAAGCACACAGGTATGAAGAGCTTTCAGATTTGTTCCGATTTTGCCGATCCACTATTAAATATGGCCACATAACATCAATGTATCTTTCTTCGCAGAGTAGTCTCGAAGGGCACCTAGCGTATGAAAGCGTATGAAAGTGTGAAATCACATGTATATATTGATTATCTTTGGAGATTTGGTGGAATTGTTAACTAATGAGCATAATGTTGTCCAGTGGGATAGTTGTTTCATTAAATCTTTCAAAACCATCAACGTATTCGTATGGGAAAACAGGAATTTGGATTTCATGTCACCAAAATGTTTCAGTAATCTGTAAATTTATCATCGCTTAAATAGTTTGGTCAGCAGGTCTTATGAATGTCCTGTGAACCGATAACTATCTAAACATAGAACCCTCCTTCTTACGGTTGTTTCTTTACCATCCTTCATGAACCTGTCAACTACAAAGTCCATTCTAAATGGAATATATGTAGTATCCTTATTCGGTAGTATTTTTATTCATCTTCGTCATATCATACGAACGTATTGATTATAAAGTTTGGTTGTTGCAGTGCATGCTTCTGGTTAAGTTATAACAAACACCAGTAGATGTTTTGCTACTTTATTTTATTGAATTTCTGCTGGAATTCGCTTGACCTGGAACAAATCCAAAATTTATGAAATGTTTATTTTCTGGTGGCCATGCTTGTAGTCTCCGTACTAGTTAACCAGTCTTGCTAGAGTAGATATTAAGTTCCTTGGGATGTGAATATGGGACCCCGGGTGGCCGAATGGTCTAAAGCGCTCGCTTTTACCTATCACTACCATCTCGCCTATGTCCGCGTAGGTTCGAGGCTCGGGCATGGCCAGTGTGGGTGAGTTTAACTGGCCGCCAAGGATGGTCTATCATATGCTGAAAAATGGCGTTAAACCTGACAAAAGCGTAGTAATTTATTGTGAAGATCGTACTGTTTTAAATTAGCAGTGCTTGTGATGTTCTTGGTACAAGTATTTTTGTACATTGAGATGATTTAGACATTTGCAGTTGTGTTCAAATATTCTCATTGCACATTCAGTGCAAGAGTTGACTTGAAGCGGAATCCTCATACCCCTCTCCCAACCAGATGGTCCTAATTTAGGAATTTTACAAGTGTACTTGATGCAAGAGTTGTTACAAAACAAACACGAGATGGTGGTGATCAAGTAATTTACAAATGATTAATGCGTTCTGGTGGCCCCACACGAAATGGTAATAATTTTGAACTCTACAAATGTGCACATGTTATCATGTGTACTTGATTTATTTGGGATGTTATTTTTCCAGAACTGATGAAAAAATCTGCAAAATTTTCATCGAGTGAAACAGTTTAGTAACCCGAGTTACATTATGGCACCCATTGTCATAATCATAATCTATGGAAACATGGATCCTTAGAAATCAAAGGAAATAACCCAAACAAAGTTTACAAGGATGCGCTTTTTGAAAGTAAGAGGTAGCTAATAGCCTCTTGGTCAGATTTTTTATTTGTAAAAATACACACTTTACGGGGACCGCTCCGGTGGCCTAGTGGATAGAGCGTCCGCCTCGGATGCGGAAGGTCGTGGGTTCGATCCCCGGCCGAGTTCATATCAAAGACTTACAAAAATGGTACTAACAGCTGTCTCGCTTGGCGCTCAGCATTAAGAGGTTAGTGTTAGGACTGGTCGGCCTGGTGTCAGGATAATGTGACTGGGTGGGACATCAAGCTACATGTCTGCGGCATGATGCCCCAGTGCTAGACATCACTATAAACTGCCACACTGCAGACATCGTAGCGATATGACTGAAAAATTGTTAAAGCTACGTTAAAAATCCAAATCACACACACAAACACACACACACACTTTACAGGAGTAAAGAAAAAAAGTGTCATTTTGGAAATGAAACTTAAACTTGGGAATTTACCGGGGGAATCACGTGTATTTTTATATCTCTTTGAACATGCTAATGGGTTCAAGGTTCTCAATTTTTTTTATCAGGTATTGTCCATTAATACGTGGTCTAAGGGGATATCACATATATCTAAAAACATATTTCTTGTTTTTTGAAACAGTGTTGAAAGCTCAATAATAATGCAAATATGTTCCACCAAAATAGCATCCAGATTTATTGGCTTTTGAAAATATAATTCCAATTTTGTTATTATTATTATTATTATTATTATTATTATTATTATTTATTATTATTGTAGACAGTTGGATAGATCATCTTTATGTAGATGCTTTTCGTGGATTTTTCCATTATTAAGATACTTATCGAATTTATTGATAGATTTTAACGTTTTAGTTTCAGTGGGAGGCGATCTGTTTATGGTGTAATCACAAACGTGTAATATCCGCATCGGAGCTTTCTGAAACCCGTTGAGATAATATTTTAAGTAATTCGTGGACGGGTTGAACAAATGATTTATTTTATCTCTCTTTTAATAGCAACAGACAGTGTACAATTCTAAGAAGATCAGCGTTCGCTCTTGACAGCCATTTGTACTTAGGGTAATAGGTTTCATATCTCCATTACCTGTGATGATTTTAGCATTATTGATCAGGTATCAAATCAAAAAGTGAAAGACAGAACATCAGAACATGTCTGTTGATGAAACTGTATTGCTGCCACAAGTGGTCGTGGCAGTACTGAAAGAATCGGGATATGACAAGTGTACCGCAACCTGGACCCTAGGCGGCGATGGACAGGGAAGAACAATGCTTACGCTGAAGTGGTTTGGCAACACTTCCGTCAGCAATCTCGGCACGGAAGTACGTGCATTGCCAGCACCCGCTTCCATAACCACTAACAATACTGGCATTCAAACTGACGTTAAGAAAGGTGTGACAGTAGCTACGCAGACCCCAATGGAATGGGTGGTCATTGCAAACGTTAAGGCAGAACCTGCGTCCAAGGCTCCACACTCGGGAAGACACATATCTCCAAAGAAAACGAGTATAAAACGAGAGAAACAAGCGAGCGATGTTTGTAATAAACGGACACAGAATGATACTTTAATGGGACCAGGACCAAATAAAGTAAGCAAAGTTGATGGAAGACTTTCTCCAAAGCCATCCATTTCCACTGATGGTGGTCAGAGATTGCACCGAGACGACAAGATGCCACATTCAAAAACTAGGCCTAATGCAACCAGAGGACCTTCACTTCCAAATAATAGATATATGGTGCAAAGCCATGAAGGAATACATTCTGAAAGGAGAAATAGTTACCCAGAAAACATTCATCAACGCAGTGGTTCTATGAATGCATTTAAAAAACGTATTGTTTGTGAAGAGAACTTGATTACATACAATAATAAGATCCTCACACATGCAGAAATTCCTGGTGTTCCAGAGAGCAAGAGTATAGTTTATTTAAAGTTGCGTGATCAATATGGGGCAGCACCAAAAGTAGCAAATAGCCAACGAGCTACTGATTTTTACAATGAACTGTACACAGGTTTCAAGTACGGACCTGATGCTACAGAGTACAAGAGACTGTTGCCTTTACTAATTGACCATGCAAATAGCTATTTGTTACGTTTTGCCAGTGAGTTGGGCATTGATGCTCTGCCATGTCCAGTTCCTTATCTGGATCTTGAGACTTCAGAGAAAACTGGTCTGTATGTCGACATTAAATTGTAACAAAGTGATGGACAAATGTAGGTCAAATGAGCAGATTGTTAGCATTTTTCCAAACAGTGGATGAAGTTTTATGGGACGATTGAGTGCTTGTATTGAGATGACAATGTTTTTAAATGAAAAAGCTGCATCAGATAATGTGTAAAGATTTCCAACTGAAGAAAAAAGTGTGCATTGTGTTGTTATGATTAGTAGGCATGGTTTGAGAAGAAAATCCACATGCTCTGCACACTACAGAGTTTTAATTGTTAATTTATACTATGTGGAGTGAATGGCACTCCGACTGTTATTTGAGAACAGCAGACTTTCATTGTCTAATTTTATCCAGGGATGGAAAGAAAAGATAATAGAGATGTTAAAATTTTGAAAGTGTATTAGATCAAAACAATTATTTCTCACTTGAAGATGGTTTACTACCAAAAAACAGAAAATATGAAAATCCCAGGAAAAAGCAGTATTTTCCTACATTTGTGTGCTAGAGATGCATGTCTGAAAAATTGGACAGACATGTCTTGTTCCTGTTTCTTAATGAAATTTTATATCCATTTCTGACACCATTTTTAAAAAATGTTCTCCATTTTACACCTCTAGGGAAAACACATAAAGTTTGTAAAATGATTCCACATTTTGAAGTTACGGTCATAGTAATGGACAGGTTTATGCCAACATTGAAAGTAAAATAAAGTAAAAATGGTGTACTTTGTTACCACAAACAATGGCATTTGCTTTAGTTAAGAAATTTGTAATTCATATGTTGAACATATATATGTATGCATTTAAATTGAATTTAAATAAAGACAAAGGGATTAAAGTAAAACTTTGACAAGAATATTATACCAGTTTGCATTGCAGAAATGGAAAAGGTGGTTTCCCAGTTGCTCCTACCTGTTAGAGTAAAACTGTCAGGGGCACAAATACACATGTAAATGTATGCTGTGTTTGCATTGTGGATTTATTAATCTCAGAAACATTATCTTTCCCAGAATCACATTTTTTTAATTGGTTGTGGTAAAGTCAGACATCAGATGCAAGGCTAAAAAAAAATCCTGTGTGGTTCCTATTGCATAGATTAAAAAATTAAGGTAGGTGGGTAGTTTGTTTTTGTTTTAAACATATATATTATAATAATTAGTATATATCATGTACTAAGCACTTAAAGTGCTGGGCTGAACCAGCTCAATTAGATGGACAAATCAATTCTGGGAATTTTTGTTTTAATTTTTTTTTCTTTACCCCAGGGTAAAAAGTGCTTGGTTTGGCAGCGAAAATGTGGATGGTCAGTCGGCTGAAAACGCACATATTTTGTTTGCCTAATTGTTTTTTTCTTCGTTATTTCCTTGTCCACTGTAATGAGGCCAAATAATAAATTGTTTATGGTTCTGGTAGCCTGAATGATCCTATTTTTCCTGCCCCACTAATTTGTATTTTCAGAAGAGAAAAAAGTTAATGGTTGTAACAATGATCAAAGTTAAATGCAGGATGCAAATGACACCTATTTTCTGGTTTATGCTGCATTTAAATCTGCCCAGACCAACAACTCAAAAAGAAACCAAAGGAAATTTTTTTACCGACCATAATTTTTGTTTGAATGCACCTTGAACCACACATATTTTGTTATTTGGCTTAACCATTTCCGCTGTTTCAGTCACGAGTATTTTAGCTGAAAAGGAAATTGTAGCATTCAGCATTCATGGTCAGGGGTCAAGCTAGACTTAAATTTTATGGAGAAGTGACTTCTCCTTTTTGGTCAGAACAGGGAGAAGTGGGAGCTAAACAAGGAGAAGTGGGAGCTAAACAGGGAGAAGTGAGACCAAAGCAAGAAACACGATATATATATATATATATATATATATATATATATATATATATATATATAGCTGCATTATCTTATTTTAATGATGTGCTCTATTTCTCAGTATGCTTTTAACAGTCTTAAGCAATGCCTTATTTTCAAGTTGAAAAATATGTGTTATATGTTAGTATCAACATATTTTGTACGCGTATAAAATTTTTTATATTCATACCCATTCTATTCATACTTGTAGTATATGTGAGTTTGAATTGAAGTAAATGCAGTGTGTTTTGGCCATATGACTTACAAAAGCACATCAGAAGCTATACATTGTAATTAATTTTAACTGATAGCTGTAACAAGATTAGAGTCTTGTAACTGCAAGTTGGTAAAAATGCTTAATAAACTATCACTTAATTATTTTATTTTCTACAAGTTTTGAGTAAAATTGCAGTCAAAAAGATTTCGAGCATTCTTTGAAACAACCCCTAATACATGTACATAGCAATAAATGCACAAGTGACTTCAAACCATACTCTTCGTCCTGATTTCATTGTTCCCGATAAAACATTAATGTAACTATTCATAGACAACACACTGAAGCACTAAAGTCGATATATAACTAAGCTGGACCCCTTTTTCCCCAACTGAAAATCCAAGAATTCGTATTGCACAGTGCGAGTGCATCTATTTTTAGAAAGAGGGCTTTTCTTAATATAACTACTCGCTTTCTTGCTTCGTTACAAAAATTCATTAATAGGACTGCATATTTATGGTTGTATTATTTGTCTACCTACTGGTAATAACGATATGCATTGGGTAAATAGTATTTGCTTCATTACTATATATATTTTTCGTATTTTCACGAAAATTAATTACGGTTAGTCAGAACAACCTTGACCTTGCAGCATTGTTTCTAATTCCACAACAGAGATTGTCACGTTTCTAACCTAAATTATTAAATATATAGGCTAAATCTCCAATCACATAATATTTAAACTTTGTTCTCATTACATTATATATTTTCATGAACCTATTAGCCCAATTATTTACGAATACAGACAGTTTAATGAAGTGTTAAATCATATACGCAGCGATGTCTGCCATTACAAGTTCATTTACGGTTTCAAACTGATTTTATACAGAAAATACGCAAATATGGCCGTTAAAATATCCATTTATTAAAAAAAGAAATAAATTAGAAAACGCTCTTCTCCGATCATATTTTTTAAAAGCAAATTACTATTTGCATATTGATGTTTAAATTTCGAAACAGAATTTGGTATATTTTGATCATAGCACAGTGTGCCCAACTTCATGAAATCAAGCAGTGATATCTTGCTCCGGAAAGGGTTAATGGTCAGTTAGCTATTAAAACTTGCATGTGAATGTGCAAGAATTTCTTTGTCGCCGTAAGCTGATTGGTATCAACACCACGTAAATACATTTGTCCTTGGGTTACAACTGTGCCAGAACTTACTGGTTACAGCAAGGGGGCATCTCAAAGTCGTAATCTACAGTCATTTTACGTCCGAAAAATCAGAGGGCGAAGTCGTTTTCGCTTTCCTAACAGAAGAAGGCGAAGTTTACGTTTCTCAGGCAACTTTTTCGCCCACTTCGCCTGGTAGCGTGACCCCTGTTGATAATTTAAAGTAAACAGTGCTGGAAAAGTAAATATTTATTGCAGAAATTAATAAAGCCATAACCTGAGCACTTGTGATCATTATCAACAGCTATGTGTAAGCAAGGTGGGGATAACTCTAATATGCTTTTGAAAATGAACATTGGATCCGGAGATCAAAACAGATCTTGCATTATACCTCATTTTAAAGTAATAATATCTCATATCGAATTATTGGTTTTTATATCAAGTAAAACCCCAAATCTTGCATATCTGGCATTATTTTTAGTGTAAATTTTAATCTGAGTAAAGGCAAGACAATATGTTTAAATTGCATTTTATCCTCTTATTTGCAAAATACACACTCTACACAAATTGTTAGAGCAACAATTTTACCATTTTAAAGGCATTTGTGAAAATTTTAGCTGATGTGCATTGCCTGAAATTGAATTTTGAATTAAGTGGGTCACTTATGTAATCCAAACTGGAAGATGCATTGTCAGCATGATGGAAGTAGTACATACACTTAGTGACATCAATTCTAAAGGATCAAAAATATGTTAAACTACAAATGTATCTCAACTTTTTCACTAAAATTGGCACACCATATAACAAATTCATTACTTTTCAAACACTAGATATGTAATTTTAAAAGGACTGATCAGCAGCTTAGGCTGTATAAACTTCTGGACTGCTACTTCGGCAATTTTCAGCGCCAACCTACCGTGTTATAAATACGACCTAACCCTTAGCCTCTTGACAAAGTGTTGTTAAGTATAGTCTCAATGTTTAATTTACTACTTGGTGCTTAGGAACAAATGTGCATGAAATTGAAACAATGGATAGTAGCATGCATTTTGCATTTTTGATTCACCCAGATTGTGCTTCTACTTTGGAGTAAATGAAAGTGATGTGAATCCTAATGCACAACCAGAGATAATTTACTCCAAGTTAATGTATGTAGGAAATACTTTGAATAACTTTGAATACATGTTTTAAATGTTTTTATTTACTTGTACAAATTTATTAATACATTAACATTTATTTATTGTAAGGTATTATTAAAACAAATGTTTCCATTTTTTAAATTTTTGTAAATTCCCCTTTATTGAGGAGAAAACTTTTGATCTCGTTGTTTTTAGATTTACATTTTTGGACAGCTCCTGGTGTAATATCTTCAGGTTTGTTATGGAAATCTCCAAGAAGGTAATATTACTCTCTGAAAGTGCATTTTTCAAAATGCCTTGAGCATAGCTATTATCAGGCATTCCTGTTGCAAGCATTCTATACTGGGATTTGAATTCCTTATTCTCTAAAAAGCATTTCCCTATGAGAATTTATTTTGGACACTCAAATCTGCATATTTACTATTACACGTGTACACTAGTTCAGTAATAAATGCAACATTGTATTTGCTGAAGATTTTATCTTTTTTCATTTACATTTTCTCTCAGTTATCAAGGATTGTATGCTCTTTATTGGTGCAAAATCAGTTAGACATTTTTGTGAATTTGCTTATATTGTGGTTTCCTTTGCAATGATTGCACTCTATTTGATAACCTTGCGATGCACTTGGTTTGGTCTTAAACCAGGTCTAACAATCATTAATTCTTAATAGTCTTGTTTTATTTGCTCAACAAACCGTTATTGCACCAAAGATGAAAAATAAGGCTCATTGGCACAGAAGGGTGAACTCTGCTTTATTGTCCATAAATGTCGTTAGGTTATTATTGTAAATTAAATGAGAACTTAACTAAAATTTTTCATTTATTGTCAGCAGTTTGAACAGACATATCCAAAGCACATGTTCATTTATAAACATATTTTACATTGCCCTATGCAGGCAAGGTCACATGGCCAAAAACTCGCTGCATTTAGTTGTTTGTTCTTAAAATCTAGCTCTTTGCTTGTGTTCTTGTGCTACTCCTTGTGTGATTATATTTTTGTTATGTTTATATGCTGAGAAAAGCACAAGTAGATGTTTAAGATTGTTGACTCGGTTCCTTAGTGAGGCACATGGCTTGGTAGATGCCATAAAATTGTCAACTTGGTTCTATAGAAGCATAACAGTATCATAGACGGGGCATGGAGAGGGGAAGGGGTGTTATCAGTCAACATCAGTTAAAATTTGCATTGAAATGTAGGATAAAATCATATTTGATATTTGAATAAATTTTTATTTCGATTGTTTTAAAAAAATGGGAATATGAATGCAGGTGCTAAAATTTATAAAAAAAATTGTATTAACAGTCTTTGTACTTTGCTAAACAGCATGCAGGTAAATCAGCTTGTAAGTTTACTTCTTTTTCTCTCTATTCTTTCATCTATTGCTATTTTGTGTTCTTAATCTTTTCATTTCCTGTTATCTAAAGAAAGTAAGGATAATTTTTTTAAAAAAAATAGTCCTTCAAAAACAATGGGCATCATTCATCAACATCCATTTTGATGGAGCATGATTTCACACTCTTTACTGACACGTTTGATCATTGAATTGTGCTTCCAGTTCCAAAACTGAGTAGCTCAAAGTATCCTCAATCAAAATAATCGTGTCCTTGGTGGCTGGATTTAAGAATTTTGAAAAACCTATCAAGTACTTTTCTTATAAATTTGGGGGCAAATCCTTTTGTGTCATAATGCACATATACCCAACAATTCTCATATTGGGAATAAGCATTCCAGACATAGCCACAACTGAAAAGTTGCAGCTTTCAGAGTAGGTGTGGCTATGTACACTTGGCAAGTGCTTGAACTCGGGTCAGGAAAGGAAAAAGTGAGAATTCTAGGGAGAAAATTAGCATCAATATAATTTTAATTTTGGAAGGGTATAAAGATAGTGGTTGCTATAGTAACATAAAAAGAGTTTTACACAAATTATAACAGAATGTTCTACATTGTTTTTTGAATGAAAGGTTACTATGCTGCAATCTATTTTATTTATAATGTATTGCTGAAAGAAAAATGACTTTGTTACGAGTATGTTTCTATTACTAGTGAATAATTGATGTTTTCAAGCAGTATTGAACATATCCTGTTAAGAATTAAAATAAAAAAAAACTACTTCATAAAAATATTTTTAGTTATTTATGTGTTTGGTTGCTTGTCATTTGGTTTTGATTTCTTTTACATGCATATTATCTGGAACCTGTTTGCATTGTTCATTCTAGACAAGAAAATAAAAGTGCCTTATTTGGTATACCTTGCATGTTACCATACAGACAACTTTTACACATGTGGCTATTCCCACTGA
Organism: Megalonaias nervosa; assembly: GCA_016617855.1. Classification (NCBI taxonomy): domain Eukaryota; kingdom Metazoa; phylum Mollusca; class Bivalvia; order Unionida; family Unionidae; genus Megalonaias; species Megalonaias nervosa. The sequence continues at coordinate 43,141 of JAECUM010016637.1, read as the reverse complement.
TATTTCAGTGCCTGTCTTTTGGAGAAAAAAAACAACATTTAAGGTCATTGGTAATCTTATGAAATTAATCATATGTTGTCCAGTCACCATGGAACTGACTGGTAGGGCTAAAATTGTAGGTACCAAATCATATGTTAATACATGAGCTTGGATTGGCCAGGCAAGCATAGCTTTGTTATCAAATTGTGTCAAATAAAGATGTGAAACTATATTACATTCCAAAATTTTTAAATTTTTTGTAATATCTAAAAACACGTGAAACAAGGATCTGTCTTGTGTTATGTTAATTTCCTTTTACAGGTGTTATTATTGACTCAGACTTCTAATACACTGGTTCCCAACTTTTTTTTATCACAATCCTAAAAATAGTTTTTCTGATTTTCACGACCCATTTCCACATTTCGATAAGTTTTGCCACGTTAAAAAAATCCTGGCGGCCTTTGAGGTTGTGAACCATTTTTCTAATATAATGAAAATTTAGGGGGCTTTGTTTTACAAATCAGACCTAGAATATTGTTTTTTTATGAGTGTGGTGGGGCAAGACATTTTTTAAATTAAAGAAAAGCTTAGTCACCTACCGCACCCCCAAAAATTAAATGGTTCCTGTTCAACCTGAAATGAAAGTAGATGAGTACTGACCTTTAAATAAAATTTTAATAACAAAATGAGAAAACTATTAACATATTAAGTTTGAACTGCAACTAGTTGCCCATACCAGCTTGTAAATAATTAAATTGACAAGCTATTCATAACTGCAATTTTGGTTATCAATTTCAGAAGCATTTTACTCTGTATGATACATCCTGTCCTTTCTGCCAAGTAGAGAAAGTAGCATGTAATTTGCTGCCATTGGCGATATTGTGATGTGGTCCATCCATTTGTCTGAACACACGTGTAATGTCCTAGACGTCCATGCTAACTTTTACATCTCTTCTGAAAAATCATCAAATCCATGTAATTTTTTTGTAAAAATAGGAATTTTTGTGAGTATCATTGTTAATCCACCCATAGAAAGAACCTTGATCTAGGTTTTCCCTCTCAATTTAATATTTGAGGTACAATAAATTGATTGAACATCTGGGTTGTGACCTTTTTTATTTTGGGAGTGAATTAAATAATAGGTCAAGATAGGGATCACCAAAAGCTCAACACTATTCTTTTTCCAGTGGGTATAGGGCTTCTCCTGGACTGTACACAAAGAAGTTGTATTAGCTGCAATTTACTCTTCTAATTAAACCTTAACATATCCTCCAATTTGACAGGGAATTTAAGTCTCAGTTCATGTAATTTGTAAATTATGTTACACGTGTAATGTAAGCCTATGATCCAGTGTTTCAGCACTGAACTTGATAAAACTGAATATGGCTTTTGTTTTTTGCAATGCTTGATTTAAGTCCAGAATGCATAGCAAAATATTCCAAACCTTTTAATACTGCTTCAGTAGAACGGTAAGGGCCATCTAGAATTAATGTTACACAAATATGGATATAAAATACTCTTGGATTAGAGTCGCTGAGCTTGGTAATTGGGATTTTAACATCAAAAACTATGACATGCAATTATGAACAAGAGACTGTATATTAATATGCCTTTATCTTTAGAGGTTTATCAGATTATTGTAAAATACTGTCTTTATCCTGCTGGTATGTTTCTAATGCCCTAAACACAGTAGGACCTGTCTTGAAAGACCTTCGTTTCTTATGGTTTTTCAGGACCAGTGGTCTCTCATGACTCTTTTAACATAGTAAAAAACCTATAAATCAGCACAATGAAGATCTGGTCTCTCACAACAGGGATTCTACTGTAAAAAAAAAATTTTAGTATCAGAAATGTAAGTTGATCATGGCAGACTCGAGACTATAATCTGTTTTCTTCTTGGACATGATTTGCAAAATTCTTCGCTTGTTTCAGTAACACATAATTGAAGAAATCTACTGACAGAAAATCAATTTGATAAACTCAGTGTTAAGTGGTGACATCTAAAAGTGGAGCGGTAATTGGTTGCATACAGTACCTCATAAGCATTGCGAAATGTAATTCCTCGGGTACTAAAAATAGAAAACCAATTTAAGACTTCATAAAAAAATAACTCTACAGCATTTGATTGAATTTGATGGAAAATAATTTGCCAAGATCATATATATTGGTAGTCATTAATTATGATCATCATAACTAAAAACCAAAAAATGTTTACACAATTTCTCAATGCCATTTGACAGAATTTGTTTAATTAACAGAAAGCATCTTGGCAGCAAGGGCTTTCATATTTGTATAGTTATGCTATTCCATCTTCAGATATTGGCCATTATTACTTTAAAAAAAACCTGTAAAAAAAAACATGGCTTGTTCTCAAAAGCTGCTAATCAGAACTGGACTAAAATTTTATCAGCACAAATTTTATCTCCATAGAACTTTTTCCCCATCTCCGAGTGGGACAGATACCACACCTGTTTGGTTTTGTAATAATATGTGGTACACCTATCAATACCCTTGAATGACCCACCTGTTCTGTATCAGACTGCAGGTGTGGCTATTTTCATGGAGAGGCAATTATACTGCAGCATTCTACCACAATTTCTACTAATATTGATGTTGTTACTATTACTTATTATTATTATTCTTATTAGCCCAAAATGCCATAAGGCCAGTGGAGTTTGTGGGATGGCCCTGTATCCATTGTGGATCCATAATGCGTTTATCCATCAACAAGTGTTACTGCTAAGAAGTTTATATTTCCAGTCGGATTCGAATCTGACTTGGATGTGTTTCATAATAAAGTGAGATCCATGCATATTAATGACATAATCTTGCAATGAATTGGTGTTCTTTGCTACCATTTTCTAGGCCATATTTCTGATCTGATTTTGACTAAGCTTGGATTATATGCTTATATCATTAAGAATTTAAATGAGTTTGATAATGGGCAAGAGCCACACATACTAATGAGATCATGCATACATGTGATAGAAAAGACGGGTCAGGGCAGGATAGATTAGGGAGATTTCCAAAATTTGATCAGGAGTTTTGACCTTGAAAGAGGGGGGATTTTCATTGACCTGATTTTCAGCTTGTGAATGGACAAAATTTTTTTAACTATGAACAAATTTATATTTTTTTTAAATTATAAAATATTCACATCATCTCAGCAAGTCAATCTATTCACATTAAATACATTAAAACCAGTCTAGAAAGACCACTGCTATGAAAGACCACCTGTCTTCAGAGCACAGTCCTTAAAGAACAGTTTGATTATTTATATAGTATTCTGACCTTTATCAAGAGACCACCTCTCTTGAGAGACCACAATATATTGCCAGAAGGGGTGATCTTTCAAGACAGCATCTACTGTAGTCACCATTGACACTCTTAAGTATCACAAGCATTTTAGCATTTCTTCAATCATTGTTGGATTATATAGGTGGCAGTGCTCATCATTGTTGATCTTAACACTTAGGAGCTGCGTGAGTTTGAGTCTTAGGCTCGGCTAACGTGGGCACGTAAGAAAGCCTGCCAGTAGCTTCTCGTGGGTCGGTGGTTCTTCCCGGGGTTTCCAGGGTTCTTCCTCCACCAATTATACTGGCCGCCATGTATAGCCTATCTTGTGCTGAAAAATGGTGTTAAACCCTACAACAACAACAACAACATCATAACACTTAGGAGCTGATGTACCATTTAATGGATCCAGGTTTTCTCTAGAGTCAGCCTGAATTTTCCTTAGAATAGAAAATGTCATCATTATTGTCAGCATTGCAATGTGGCAATGTCAGCACAACTCTACTGATTCTACCAAGAAGTTTAAGTTGTTTCCAGCCTGTGGGTAGCTTCAGATTGCTGACTGACTGCCAGAACTGCTCAGGATTGGTTCTCTCTCTTTCAAATTCTAATACTGTTTTCATATAAGTAAGATTCTTCACATGAAGCACCAACATGTACATTATACCATCACACCTATTAAGCCTAATTTGCAGACACCTTTGTTGTTATCATTGTCATCACTATCACCACTCTTTAATAATGGCAGTCAGATTTGGAAAATGATTATCACTTACTAGTATTATAAACTGAGATATAGACCCTCTTCATTCCAGGTGTTACAGATTACAATGGCACTTTAAGTTGGTTTTCATACATGTTTACAAAAGATTAAATCAAGTTCAGTGTGTTTATATCAGTTTTTGTGATGTGGTCATACACAGTAGTGTTGAACTTGTATTTTACCAAAATATCATGTTACCTGGTTGTGTTTTCCAGATGTTCACTCATGAGAGATTATTTCCAGCTATAAAGTTGGAAAATACTGTCTCTGCATGTCTGACTTGTCCACATTTGATACAGATTCCATGAACATGGATTTCAGTGTTGGCATATTTGTTGTCATGGTTAATGTTTTATGAATTCTGCATGATGCATGATAACATTCGTGCCTCTGTAACAGACCTTAAAATCAGCTTTACAGGAAGAGTAGAATGAATATTCATGTCCCTTTGAACTTCATTGCAACCACTAAAATTCCCGTTTCCAGTCATCATTAAATTATTTTGACATTGGCATGCTTAGACACAAAAATCAAACCGATCCAGTTGCCATGCCACTTGAGCTCTTGAGTAATTCAACCATAATCAATTAACGTCTTTAATCCTGCCCAAATTATAGACTCTAATCCACCTCAACAGCTTTAAGAATGAAAGTAGGACAAACCTGGTGGAGAGAAAGTAATGTTTATTGTTTTATGCTGATTGGGCAATTCAGCCATAATCAGTTAACATCTTAAATTCTTTACAAATTACTTCTGCTCAAACATATTATAAGCCACCTGGACAAACTTGCTGAACCCAGCTGACCATGCAGACAGGATCATAGGGTGAAATTAGCAGCTACAGGGTCTTGCCCAACTTAAATCATTCAGTCATGTGATCAAAGGCAGTATAACTGTAAATATACTACACTGGAATCAGAATACGAAAAAATGGAAAAAAATTGAATTTTTTACTAATTATGCATATACAGGAGATTTAAGTGTGGGGAGACACTCCTAAACTCAGGAGATAAACCTTCCCATATTGGAAGTTCACTTGTATGATCGTACATCTGATTGGCTGAATTTATTAATAATGTTTGTCCATTGTTGTCAATGACCACTGCTTTATATGTCTGTTGTCACGTGGTGTGTGCAGAGATAACTGGTGAGGTCAATCTGGGCACGGAATTCTCTTATGCATATGGAGCACACAAGATTTGGTGCAGAAGTAGAGGTGTTAACAGCTCTGGCTTTACGACTTGTATGTTTTTTCTGTGCCTCAGCAATTTTCTGCTGCACAGATGCCAGATGTGATCTTGCTGTACCAGAAGCGACGGTCTTGCCCAGTGGTCTCCCATGATATTCAGATTTTTCAAAAGACACCTACAGTAAGTTCTTGAAGCACTTCTTTTGTCCTCCAACAGTTCACTTAACCTCACAGAGTTCGCCATAGAGCAGCCATATTGGCATCCATTCCGCAGGCAGGCGGATGATGTGTCTTGCCCATCTAACTTGGGCCTTGTGTAGCAGTACAAAGGCAGATGGGATGCCGGACTTTGTGAAGACCTCTGTATCAGTAACTTTGCCACCTTATCTGCATAATCCTCCATGGTACACTTTCAGCTTGGTGGTAGTGCAGCACCACACAATCTCACATAGTTTCCCGAAGACTGAGCTGGCTTTGGCAGTTCTGCTGTTGACCTCAATGTCAATGTTGACTGCTTTTGAGAGGTTGCTGCCCAGATACGAAGCTGTCGACAGCCAGGAGTTTCTGACCCAAGCATAACAGTGAAGGGTCAGAAACTCCGGCTGAACTTATTACCACTCTGCAGGGAACATTTCTGATTGATTTTGATGAAACTTAGAATATATGCTTATATCTTTCAGATCTCAGATGAATATGATAATCAGCATGATACATGCATAAAAATTACACCATCTTACATCTGATTGGCTTGTTAACACTGAAAGCCATGTGGCCCCAGGATGCTGACTGGTCTAATATCAAATCCATTTTTCATCTCAATCAGATGTATTATTTCAAGGTCCATGGGTGCCCAAGTGGTTTTACAGATCACTGATTGATGATCATCTTGTCTCAGTCCTCGTTGGTTAAAGTCTCAGGCTTGGCCACCATGTATTGGGAAAGCTTGTCAGTTGCATCTTGTAGGTCAATGGTTCTTCCCATGGTTTTACCAGGTTCTTCCTCCACCAGATATATTGGCAGCCATATATAGCCTATCATGTGCTGAAAAATGGTATTAAATCTATAACGACCAACCAACAACTGAAAGCCACATTTGTCATCAAATTTTGATCAGACTTAAAAGTTGTATAACCAAGGTCTTGAATGGGTTCAATAGTGATCAAGATCAGTTCATGTTGATGAGGTAATCTTGCAGCTGACCTTGCTACGACTGTGGAGATCTTAATAAATAGTTTGCAGAGGAAGTAACCTATGATCACGTCTGTTGACAATCACAAGTTTTGTGTTATGGAGAGTTCTTTCCCCTAGAAAACATTTATAAATTAACAAAATCAATAAATTTTAATATAATATGTTATAAAAAAAATAATACACCTTGGGGATTCAATTGAATTATCTTTAATTTAAAGCTGAAGAAAATATATAAAATAAAAAAAAAAATGTAAAAACCTTATGTTTAGTTAATGAACAATAATAGATACCTTTCTGTAACAATTGAAGTCATGACTCCAGAACTTTCGACCTTATCACAAGGCCTTCATCAGAGGAATGGTGTCGGGACTGGAGTCACATCATCAACTAAATGTTGATCACATTACAAATCCATCTTTACAAACTGAGACGTTCCAATCTGGAATCACATTTCAACAGTTCTCCTCCATGAAACAATGTCACTGCAATCCTATCTTCCATCAAATGTCATGTGATTGCCAATACTCAAACCAGAAAGAAAAAAAAATTCTTGTTGATTTGACTGAAAGCATCTTAGCATAAAAGTTGTTTAAATAATGTAACTATGACATCAAATTTGAGTATATAATATAGTATAAAAAGTCTTTCATTGACCTTTTTTTTCAAAAACTATATAAAAGGATTTGATACAATTGTGCAGAAAGTATCATGGGTTATATTTTGGTACTCTGACCTGAAAATTGCATAACCATTAATTTGTTTCTGGTGTGTTGGTAGCTTTGCTCATTAAAGAAAGAAAAAGATTTCATTTGAGAACTTGGATGAACCAAGGTCACCAAAAACCAAGATTTCTTTGCAGAGACTAAAAATAGAAATACAGATGTTTTCTTTTAATTTGATAATTTTTGTTACATTTTAAAATTTGTTTTTAAAAAGGTTTAGATTTTTTTTTTGGAGGAAAAAAAAAGCGAAATATTTTGAAAAATTAAAAAGTTTAAAATTGTAGCAGAAAATTACACATTATTTGAAAAAATTAATAAAAATTAACAACAGAATTTAAGATATAAAAATTACAATTAGAACAAATTTAAACATTTTAACACATTTGCAGTTTGCACAAAATGGAAAGTTGAAAAAATAAATACTCTTAAAATTTGTCTGGAAATTATGCATTGAAACAAAAATTTAAAATGTAAATATATTGTGTAAAAAAAATGAACAAATTCAAACATTTTGTTTTTTTAAAGATCTTTTACAAGTTAAAAAGTGTACAAATTAAAACAAAATTAATTTAGAAATATACCCCAATTCAGAATTTTAAAATTGTAAAAAAAATGAAAAAATCGAAATAGCAAAACAAAGTTAGAAAGTCAATATTTATTGTAAAAATTTACACATTATAAAAGAAAGTAATTGTAGCAAATTTATAAATCAAAAAAAGTTTAGAATTTGTAAAAATTTGATTGCAAACAAAATTAAAATGTAAACATTTTTTTAAAATTACAATTGTCAAAAAAAAGTTTGAATTGTACAAATTTTAATGAAATAATTAACTTGTAACAAAAATTTACACAATTTACCTTAAAATATAAAGAACCAAAACTTTTTAAAACAACATTCAGGAATGACAAAAATTTGCCTAAACTTTAATAATTACAAAATTTCAAACTGGGATCCACTGGGATCCTTGTCTTTGATATAATGGGCCCAGTGCTCCTCTCTCTCTCTCTCTCTCTCTCTCTCGACAGATATAACCACTATTTACACTGTTATTTTGGGAGTACTGGTAGTATTTATTTCCCCCACTGGTCTTGCTGGACAGCATGTATTTTTGAATCCTATTCTGCAAGTCTCACCAGGGAAGGGTGATCTTTTGTTCTTCCATCTTCATTTGTTGAAAGAGTAAATGAACTGAACAGTAGCATCATATTACTGGTATGTCAAGTCTCGTTATATAGTGCAAAAAAGGGACAATCAAAAGATAGGACACCATGATTAGATGTTTTCATGAAACAAACACAAATAACTCAATCCTAAGACATGTGAAAAGCTATGCAAGTGGTTACGTTGCTTGTTGACTCATATTATATGTACATCAATTGATCTGCATGCATTACTGCCATGAAATAATTAAGATAGTTCAAGAGTTAGAGAAGACATCATTGCCAGGTCTCAACAAAAGAACAAAAAAAAGAAATACATGTGTGCACGTGTACATGGATTAAGATAAAAGAAAAACATACTCATACACTGTATACGGTCATGATTTAAGAACAGATGGAATCGTAGAAGATAAATATTGCTTGTTTATTGTAGAGAAGCAGAAGTTTAAAAAGTTAAACAGTCTCCAAGTGGCTTGGAAAAACAAACAAACATGGTTTAGGAAGATTCAGTTTTAAAGCAGACTTTTCACATGACCTTTGCCAAACTGTTAAAGCTTATTTACTTTTTTGCTTGCTTGTTACAAAATTATATTTTACATGTACATTGTTGGAATCTTCCAGATAATTCTATGTTGGATAAATAGAACAATGGATGGAAAGAAAGTCAACACTGTACTGAGTACAAATTTCATTAAGCTGGTATTGATGGCATATATAAACTGTGTTTTTTTACATCAGGATTTGCAACTGTGACAAAATAATTTTGACAATGATATAATTCTAAATTTAATATCAGATAAAGTATAATTTGTATAAGATTCTGAAGCTTTTCATGGGTTTTGCACAATTGTTGTACTTTTATTAAAAAAAATTAGATTACAAGAACGGTGAAGAACCTAAGTATGGCATAAGGTTTCTTGTAGCTTTATTTCAGAAAAGGGGTTAATTTTCTGTTTATGTTTTGTTTAAAACATCAGTCAAACTGAATGCAAAGCAAAACATTCTCAGGTGTTTCACTGTACTGAATATAGAGGTTGCAGGTTCAAACCCCAGCCGAGTCATGCCAAAGACTTATATAAAAAATAGTACTAAAAGGTGCCTTGCTAGGTGCTCAGCATTATGAGGTTAATGCTAGGACTGATTGGCCTGGTGTCAGGATAATGTTACTGGGTGGGACATGGTGTTACATGTCTGCATCATGATGCCCCAGTTCTAGACATCACTTTAAACTGCCACACTGCAGACATCATAGCGGTATGACTGAAAAATTGTTTAATCTATGTTAAAAATCCAAATAACACACACTGATTATAAGAATGATGAATGTGGTGTGGATCAGGAGGTGAGATGTGTGGGTGACCTGTAAAGTCAAGCACCTTAGACCATTCAGCTACTTGGAGTCACACTGGTTATTGGACCACTCGGCTACTTGGAGTCGCACTGGTTATTGGACCACTCAGCTACTTGGAGTCACACTGGTTATTGGAAAACTATGTAGAATATTTGTATCGAACCAATATTTTTGAACAAGTTGGTAAGTTTTGGATAAAAAAAATTGAAGTATTGACCATTTAATATAACTTTATAAAAACTTAAATGAGGAACAACGTTTTGAGTTGAGTTTGTACCTAAATTGAGAAATTTATGAAAGCTGGGCTTGATGAATATGAAATGATTGTACTTTTCAGAACTTTGCAACGCCTCCAGCAGCAGTAAATGTAGGAGAGCTGACTTGGAAACGGGGGGATCTTTGTCATGCCAAATACTGGGAGGATAACCGGGTAAAAGCTGCTTCATTGAAACTCTGAAATATTGTATGCAGTAAAATTTTGTCAGTTGTTGTGAATTTTAATAGACTACAGGCCTTAGTTTTTTTAATATGCTGATTAGAAAATGCTGTATGTATGGATCCACATAATCTTCGACCCACAAAATTTATGTTAAAGCATGCAGGAGTATTGATGATACTGCAGCAGAATATATGTTTTTTTCTTCATTTGTCTCCACTGCAAACCTAAGGCAAGAGATAGTGATCACTTTTCTGACAGCATTGTAGTCATCTTTGCTAGCCAAGGTTCCTGAAGTTGCCCACTGGGCATAAATAGAAATGGTATCATTCACCCACAACACCTTGTTGCATAGCCATATTGTATTTGGACAAATTGAATAATAGTGAAGTGTAAACAATAGTGAAGTATACACTAAATTCAGTCTTATGTTCTTTGTATTTCCACAGTCTGTGATAATATTGGAAATTGTGCATTAAGCATTATAGTTATGGGACTTGTCATGGGGGTAATGGAAATGTCACTTATTTACATGTAAATACAGTTTTCATTATTGTCTAAAAGAGTGAAAGAGAGAACACCATATTGGTACATAAATCTGTTATTCCATCTATTGTTCTCTCATTAATTATATTTTATACAGGTCAAACAATATAATGTAGCCTGTAAATATGGGTCATACGTTTTGAACACTGATATAACTGTGTGTGTGTGTGTGCATGCATGCGTGTGTGAGTGTGTCCCAGAGTGATATACTTGGTAGAATCTACACAGTCACTACAAAAAACTATTTTGATCCATCCATAGGTCTCATCATGTGATAGAAGCAAAACAATAAGCCTATCCTAATGATCTGCTATGGATTTGCCCAGAACAGGGGTTGGGTTGGGTTGGGGTTAACAAAGTATATTTACACTGTTCTTATCACCCATCACAGTGTTGCCACATTTGCATCATGGTTTCATTAGTTTGGTGAAAGAATTTGCGTTAGGGTAAATCAATTAAAGTTCATTAGTTTCTTTTGTTAAAACAGATGTCTGTTTCATTTTCCCTTTCACTTCCTGGCTGCTAACATTGGACAAGAGTCTTTTATATCAACACCACAAGATTCACTCTCATAAATTTACAAAGAGTGTCAGTACTCTGCCTGGACTGCTGCTTTGTTTTGATTTTGGCACAATATCCAGGCTCTTACTTCATGCTTGACTCCAGAAGTACCTGTAAAATGTCCATCAGATTAATCACAGTCTTAAGCTGTCCTTTCATTAAAACTAGTTTTCTCAGTAATTCAGCTGCTGACAGTCCTCTGCATTCGTTCTACACAATGCATTTGAGAATCCACCACTCTTTTACTTCAGGATACACAGAATTAATTGTATAGAAAAGTGGACCCTGTCTGGAAATGGGTGAAGATAAAATAGAGTATATATGGGTTTGGCTGGCCAGGATTTGTTGATAATGAAAGATAGATTTTAGTAAAAAGAATCTTTTGAGAGTATATCCTAGTTGTAACTGAAAAAAAAAAATAGAGATATTGTTTTATTGATGGAATTTCAGTCCTTTAACAGTCTTCAGTTTGGAACACTCATTACTGACATTAGCCCATGACTCTTTGGTTCGGAATTGAAGCACATGGTTCAAACACATGCAGGTCCAGAAAATGCTATGGCTCATATCCTTTTCTCTACACAGAAACTGACGTCCAGGTTTCATTTATACTTATAAATATAGGTTTGATCATGAACACTCAGAATTTTAAAGTTATTGAATTTTTAATATCATGGTGTTTGCATAGGTTTACTATGGGAACTGAATTATTACCCTGAGTCCTTCACTGGCACTGATTACTTCATCACTGTTCTCTCTTGTGTTCAGCTGTTATGAGTGATCAGTGTATCTATGTCATCATTTCCAAATGGTGGCATGTGACATTTTCAGGAAAAGTGTTGGACTCAAACACAGTGAATGCATTAAAAATCTCAAGGTCCTGGAATCTGTCACATGTTTCCATGAATAATCCATGCATACTGTACTGCTTGGTTGGCAAGTCATTGTGTGGGTTGGTTTTCTATATACAGTGACTTTGGTTGATCCATCATCAATTACATGTATACACACCCATCTACACCAGTCTCCTCATATCACGTGACCAGGACGTGATCAACATTGTCACTGATGAAGGCAGTGTGATACTGCCAAAAAATTCGAACTCGGAAGATATTTATGTTCTGAATATGGGAAATTACTAATGATCATAATTATCTAGAGCAAGGAAGCAACCTTTTCAGTTGAATGGCTAGGGGTGTTCATTTTTCCAAAAATGTCACAAAGAAAGTACAACAGATACACTTGTTATAATTTATACAATGAAAAACAATAATAATTGTGTCTGTTTTTCAGTTTTATAATGCTGTGATAGAAGCTGTGGCCCCAGGATTACCAACATGTTTTGTGACCTTTACTGATTATGGCAACACTGAGGAGGTGCTTTTGTCAGACATCAGACCTTTGCAAAGTGTAAACCAGGTATAAATTGCATTGCAGCAAATCTTCAATATATACTCGTTTTTAAGTCAAGTCCACCTGCAAACTGCACAGATCAGTGTCAACATAATGTGCCAGCAGAGCTGGGTCAATGCAGTTTGTTAGAAGTAACCAGTAAAACAAACAACATAGACCCTGATCTGCCAGCACAGTATGGTCTTTGCTTATTGGTGTTGGGCTCAACTTATAAGCGAATATGTAGGGTAAAGGATTTTATGATATACCTTGTCGCTAATATAGGTACTGAATCCATGTTTCTGTATTGTACAACCAGAATGAACTATACAAGTGATTTCACTGATGCCTGAATGCTGATATTTTTTTTATATACAGAAATCCAACTTTTTAAGATACCCATTTGTTGGAATTTCAGTCACTACTCGATGGCTATAAAATATATGGAAAAGGTAAAAGAAAGTGTAATGTAATAAATACAAACCAGATTAATGTTTTATTCTGAGTCTGGTCGGGGGTTGGGGTGGGGGCTACTCATTTGATGTGGTTTATGAAGGTATCCAGTTTCACAGTCTTGATGTATCCCTGTGCCTTATCAAACTTGTTCTTTATAATTACTTGTAACAAAATATGCATGTAGTTCTTGTGTTACTGTCAACAGTACTCTTTCATTGAACCAACATGTCATGAACATATGCAAGGCTGCATATCTTGAGCTGAGATGCATCAGCTCAATTCACTATTATCTTTCAGTTGATGCCGCTAAAATACTTGTGTGTTCCTTAGTACTTTCAAGACTGGATTATTGTAACTCAATTCTGTCTGGTTCGTCTCAATATCTACTCCAGAAACTTCAAAAAGTTCAAAACGCAGCTGCTCGGATCATCCTTAGAGTACCACGATCAGAGCACACCTCCCGCCTGCTCTGTACCCTATACTGGCTATCCATTCGATCCAGAATCAAACACAAAATTTGTTTTCTGTGTGACATTTCACTGACGGGCTCCAGTCCAACATACCTATCCGACCTCACCCATGTGTACACACCAGCAAGATACTTATGATCCTCTTCTGACAATCATATTCTCATTATTCCCACTATGAAATGAAGTCATATGGACAACGTTCTTTTGCATACCAGGGCCCAGCAATGTGGAACGAATTGCCCACTGAACTTAGACACAAAGACACAGTGATCTCATTCAAGAGCACTCTTGAAAGTCACCTATTTCGACTGCAAGAACAGACTTAAAGACCTAATAATGTATCCTTACCTTAATCATTTTCAGCATGTTTTCTGTTTTCTAATTTCATGGTGTTTGTTTTTTGTAATCATATCATTATATGTGTTTGTCTAATATTGTAAAATGCTTAGAGCTTCTAAAGATTAGGCGCTATACAAAGTCCTCAGTATTATTATTATTATTTTTATTTCACCTTGTTATTATGCCAGATGAGCATAGTGACCTGCATCTGTCCTTGTTGTGGATCTGGAGGCTATATTTCTGAAGAGCTACATTTATCATTGTGTACATGTTACCAGCCTGGGATTATATTTCTGAAGAGCTGCATTTGTCATTGTGTATATGTTACCAGCCTGGGGGCTATATTGCTGAAGAGTTCTTAATCAAATTTCATATAAACTATGAAGATCTCATACAAGTTTAATTATAATTGACATCTTAACAATGTTTATGAAATGCCATTTTTGACTGATTAGCTGAGCCACCCCAGAGACTGAATTTCTTTAAAGAATTTGATGAGTTCTAGGGGGATCAGTTGCATGTTAATGAATTGACCTGGGATCCGATTGGCTGAGTCTCTTATCACTCTATGGTGTCAGCATTCTTGAGTTATAATTATGTTAAATGGTAAATAAGCTTGTAGGCCTCTCATTATTATGGGATGGATCTGATGTCCATCATCCATTGGTCCATTAGCACAAGTTTGTTATTGCTATTCACCCTAAACAGACTTGGAGGATTGCCATGAATCTTTCACACATTTACACATTTATCCATTGGTCCAGTTGGTCCACAGAAGCCGTCTTGAAAATCTTGTTATCGCTACTCTGAATGGATGGTCATATCAACAATGGTTTTCACCAAAATGAATATAGTGCTGAGTTGACATTCTTCATGGCCACCATATCAACCATCGTGAAAATCTTGTTGCTACATCTCATGAGCAGAAAGTCTTATTGACATGGTGTTTTCACCAGATGACTTCTCATGGTGTCTAGATGGCCCTAAATGAAAATGGTGTTAATCTGATTTCAGGTATGATTGCCACAGAGGAGAACTTGAAGATCTTGTTATTGCTACTTCTTCTGAATGGATAATCATATCAGCATGTGGTTTTGACTAAAAGACCTCTTACAATGTTTAATTGGTCCTAAATGAAAATGATGCCAGTCTGATATCCAATATCATGACACAGCAGCCATTTTAAAAGTTTTGTTATCTCTACTTCTTCTGAATGGAATATCAGAGTGACAGAAGATGTTCGCCAGAAGACATTTTTTGAAATGCTAATAGTGCTGGAATGATGTCCATCGAGGTCATCTTGAAAACCCTGAATAGATGGTCATATCAATATGGGTTTTCACTGAAATGCTTCTTATGTCAGCTGGGTCCTCGATGAAAGTGGTGCCAGTCTGATGTCCATAGCAACCATCTTGAAAATTTGAAAAGTATTATTGCCATTGGATTCTCACCAGTAGATTTCTTATGTCTATTTGGTCCTAAAAAAAAATGTGGTCACCACAGCAGCCATCTTTAACACCTTGTTATCATTACTCTTCCAAACAGAAATTCATATCAGTATGGGGTTTCCACCAGAAGACCTTTTATGATCCCCTGTTGATCCTAAATGATGTCTTTGTAAATGAAAATGTTGCCATTCAGGCAACCAGTATGTATATCCACCACAGCAGCTACTTTAAAAATCTTGTTATTGCTGATTGCTATCAGAGTTGGTTACAAAACTCAGCGTTGAAAAATAAGAAATGGTCATATCTTAGATTCCCATAATTCTTTTGGCCAGTAAAGCATTGGTGCCTTCAAAAGACTTGTTTTTGTTTTTTCTGGATTATGATAGATCTTGTGACCTGTTGGCTGCAATTGATCCAATTATTTACCAACCTGCACCCAGAATAGTTCAAATGATCATACAGTTGAACAGCTTCTGCAGACAATTTGTAAATATTACAAAAGGGTTTACACAATGGTATATAAACTATACAAGTTTTGCATAGTGACTTGGTCACTTGCAGACACTTAATGATCGTGAGTAATATCAGGCTGTTGGTACGACGTGACCATGTGCTGGGTCATAAACATCAAACTAATTAACCATAATTAACAAGGAGCATCCTATTATAATGACCTTTTAAATTTTGAATGCCTCGTGTATTATCAAATAGGGCTGCCATGAATGAAAATATGTTTGTTGCAAACAAGACTTTGCTTCTTATATACTGGTAAAACTTTTGCTGCTAATAGAGGGGCCCCAGGTGGCAGGATTTTATTGTATCGGGCACTCGCCTTTAAAGATCTCTTGCAACGTACTTCTTTCCTCATGAGTTTGAGTCTCTGCTTGACCAGCATTGGTATGCAAGAAAGCTTGCCATTAACTTCCTGCAGGTTGATGATTCTTTCCAGGTTCTTCCTTCACTTAATATGCTGGTTGTCATGTATAGCTGTCATGTGTTGAAAGTGGTGTTACCCCGCCCCAAAATCATTGCTACTAATACAGTGGTATAAATTTGCTGCTAGTATGATGGTGTAACTTTGCTGCTAATATAATGGTATAACTTTGCTGCTAATATACAGTGGAATAACTTTGCTGCTAATATATAATGGTATAACTTTTCTGCTAATGTAATGGTAGAATGTTAATACACTTCTCCCTTCATAGCTCATGCACAACAGGGTCCAAAAACATAGACTACAATATAAACAAGGGCGTGAGTTTCAGAAGGACCTCTGAAAAATGAATAAGTGGATGCCATCCCTGCTAAACATTGACTCGATGTATGATTGAGAAAACCATTGGGGGGGGTAGCAGTGCTGTTTAATGGCTGAATACATAAACATAATTATGTTATAATAATAATAATAATAATAATAATAATAATAATAATAATAACTCAATGAGCAGATTTTTGCAATGAAATTGTTCACTTTTGATATAAATTACCTTTATTTTCATGATAACCAATTTCTGTAAGATCATGAAATATATTAATCTAAGAAGTTTCAACATGCATCACATACATGTGTGCCTCATTGTATACCTGCAAAATATTAAGTATTATATCACATCTTTTTGTTGAACAAAACAAGATTCCTTTTGTGTGAAAAGTAGACATTTATTTAGTGAAAAAACATCAACATTGAAGTTCGGTTTCTAAAATTTATTTTATTATTGAAATATTGATGCTGTGATTTCATTGCAATTGTGACACTTCTGCTTATCCTTGACCAAATCAAGTGCCAATCAGTTGAGTGCCAATTCAAGAATTTTTAAGTTCACAACAAACTTTGCTTCTCAATAGTGAAATGTAACTATCAAATAAAGCTTTGAATTCACTTGGTACTCATTTTGCTTGGTTGCCTTGCTATTTTTTATCACACATGTGAAATAATTTAAGGTAGTTTAATTGTTGCTTACACAATGACATTTATAACAGTGTTCAAGTTGTCAGTTTGAATGAGTTGACCTGACACACGACCATGACCACTAGCTCTTATGCAGGTAGGATTTGCATGCCTTTTAAATTTTTCTTTTATTCCATTCCCTTCCTTATTTGATTTGATACAAAAGACATAATTAAAGTGATAATACAGAGCAGGTATGCTTTTAACTGAGTGTAGCAATACAACAAACACATCTGCATATTAGAGATCAAATTACAGTCTGCAGTTAATTCAGTTCTCACAGAAACACCTGCAGACATAGCTGTGACAGTAGATTTATATTTTTCATGTTTGAATACAAGAAGGTATATCACATTTATAATGATTGCTCTTAAACAGAATTCAAATATTTGACTAAAAAGTAAATTTCTCTTGACAAAACTTATTTCATTGTTATTTATTACTTAAAGTGTTGCCATCATTAGGCATTAGCAACATTTTCACTGATTAAAATTTTATATAAGATTGTTATTTACAGTATACTGAGAACTTTTTTGTAAAGAAAATGTAACAAAATATAGGACTTCATACTGTAAGTTGAGAATTTCATGATGTTAATTCAGATTTCTGACCACCATTTTCAACAATAAAGCAAGCAATATATCAGGGTTTCATTTTCCAGTTATGATCATGATTTTCGTAATGTTCAACAAACAAGGGTTAATTCTCTTGGCAGTTTCTAGGGAAAAAAAGTGGGGTCCAGTCTGCCCCCACATTATAAGCAGATTGACGAGTTATCTGGACACAAGTTATTGAGGAAGCAGATTTTTTTTGCTCATGTTATATTTATGGAGACAGCATGTAGTGTTACCATTTTTGTTGGTTCCCCATATGCCCTGTCCCATCATGTTTGTTGTAGATTTCTTTTCTGCTCAGTAATCTTTGAAATATTTCATCCATTGAAAACCAAATTGGTTTAAGGCTGTAGTGTAAGACCTAATTTTGATTTTCACCTTTCTCAGACAGAATTTAAAAAAAAGTCATTTCCATTGTTGGACTTTGTTTCTGCTCAACAACTCTTGAAGGGCTTCATGGAATGAAATCAAATTTAGAAGGAGGCTTTACATGAAGATGAACATGTAGGTGAAGTTTGATTTTCACTAATTTCCAGCCAAGTTTTATTGTGTTATGGCCATCCGTTTTACTTAGAAGTTTGCCCACAATTTCCACTCAATAATGCTTGAAGAACATGGACTGAAGCCAAATTTTTATGAGGCTTTATATTTAGAGCATCTTGGTAAAATGATTGTTTCTTTATTAATGTTTTCTGGCAAACTTGTATGAGTTATGGCCCTTGCTGGAATAGGTATTTGACCTTTAATTCCATCATAATGGCAGGGGATTATGGACATATTTCTGGTCTTCTCACTATTAAAAAAACTGTTGTAATTATTGGCAACATTGATGATGTCTTATGCATGAATAAGTCATCTATTTTCACATTCAGTAGAATTATCCCACATGGCTTTCTAATGCTTGATTACAATTTTTGATGTCTGAAGGCTGATATTCTTTTTATATGCAGAATCCAACTTTTTAAAATCACCATTGTTTCCTTCAAAGGACTCGTTTTTGTATTTTTTGGATTATGATACATCTTATGACCTGCTGGCTGCAGTTGATCCAGTTATTTACCAACCTGCAGCCATTCTCCCAGAATAGTTCAAGTGATCACACAGCCATAAAAAACCTGAAAGCATTGCTCCCTGACCCACCTTTTGAAAAGTAATTAAATAGAAAACATTTATAAAAGTGCTTGCTTGATTACAATTTTAGAAAGCCACAGAAAAGGCTGAGCGAGATATGTATTCAGATGTAAATATTAAATATCAATCTTACATTGCAGCCATTTGAAATTCAGGCACCACCCCCAGTCCCTTCCACAGCACAGCAACCTGCAGTCAGCTTACCTCAATACCAGACAGTAGTCCCATCTACAGTCTTTTTTACAGCCCCACCCCAGTTCCAGCTCCAGCCAGTTGACGTTTCTGGGGGAACAATCAATAGTATGGAGTTCCGGCGGGGTGGGGGAGGAATTGTTTACAACAGCAACCGGAAATCAGGCCGTCCGCCACTACAACTGTATCAGCCTCCTCCACAAAGAAGATGAATGGTCTTGGTGATAGAGCACGAAATTAATATTTTATTAGTGAAAAGTTTTGTATTGTACAAATATCCAACAAATCGTTAAGCTGACAGGAACCATCTTTAGCTACTGACCACATCAAAAGGGTCAACAGTCACAGCACGATCCCCTTAAATACTATGTAGATCATGATTTTATCAGGCATGATGGAAGTCTCAGTAGATGTTTGATTTAAGTGATAAATTGTAAAACTGAAAGTCTTCCAAAGTCCGCGGAATGTTTGAGGGTAGTGGTGGTGGTGGTGGTGGGCAGAAGTAGGAAATGACCATGAGCACTTTGCATCAGATATAGTCCACTATAGTATGTTGATAAGAATGCCATCTTTTCAGACAGTTTAAATATTATCTTCTTTAAATATTTTATCCAATCATAATACCTTAGTAGTCTATTTCTACTGCACAAATCCAGAGTGATCTCCCCTTGACATAAGGATTGGCGGCAAAACCCATGAATATCTCAGTTACTACTAAAGCATGAGGCATGCTCTTAATATGGATGTAACTGCAGGGAGGCTGGGAGGGTGTATGTGTATTATATTTGGGTAAGTATTCCCAAGAAACATATTATGCCCGAAAAAAAAATTGTTTCTTCTTTAAGTATGTTAGCCAGTCATAATACCTTAGGAGAATGGGTAAAAGGTGGGGGGTGACTGTATGTATGTATATGTGTGATTTGGATTTTTTTCATAGCTTTAAAAAATTTTCAGTCATATTGCTATGATGTCTGCAGTGTGGCAGTTTATAATGATGTCTAGCACTGGGGTATCATGCTGCAGACATGTAGCACCATGTCCCGGCCAGTTACATTATCCTGACACCAGGCCGACCAGTCCTAACACTAACCTCTTAGTATTGAGCGCCGCAAGGCAGCTGCTAGGACCATTTTTACAAGTCTTTGGTGCTATGACTCGGCTGGGGTTTGAACCTGTGACCACCCGCATCCGAGGCAGACACTCTAACCACTTTGGCCACTGGAGTGGTCCAGATGTGGAGGGAGTTGTATCCCCATACCTCAGAGATGAGAACTCGGGTCCCCTAAGGTATGTGTGACAGCGTCTAGTTAATTCCACTGGAAAAGACTCCATCTGTCAGGGAACAGCTTGGGAACAGTAAAAATTACTTCTAAGGTATTATGATTGTGTAATTATTCATGAATAAACATATTTTACTAGGAAAAATTTGTTCTTTAAACAATATTTTATGCACTCTAAGTTTGCTGAGAGTTGTGGACATTACTTTTATCAATCTTTGTAATTTTCAAACACATTCTATAAGAACAGCTGTCGTTTGCTTTAAGAAATAGAAAAATAATTTGTTTCGACACAGTGCCAGGTATTTGAGAAACAAAATCTGTGGCAATGTATGCTGCCAATATTCACTGCCTTACACTTATATCTTGTGGAAAAATATCTGAAAATTATGATCTCCTAAACCTTAGGTCATATATTGTTGTTCTATTCATTTTAATATCAGAGAACTTATATCCATCACAGTAAGAAGTTTCATTCGGAAATTAATACTTTCCCTATAGATAGGGCACAACATTTGCTTTAAAAGATAGATAAATTGATAAATATGGTATGCAGAAACTTAAATTATTAAAATCATTTAATTAAATGTGGGAAATCATGTGAAGCTGCCCAATGAAGCAGTGTTGTGCTATTTCAATTTGAGATGGTTGGTCTTGTGCAAGTCCTAAAATTGATGCCCCATATTAATTGTAAAACATCTTGTAAGAATTATATTGAAAGTAGTACCGTCCAATGTGTGTCAAGTAAGGATTGGAAGACAGGAAGGATGAATAGATGTATAGATAATAGAGCTATTAACTGGGTGGTGGGGGGCAGTCAAACAGAGATGAAGATGGGTCTCTAACTTTAGTTATTTTGATTATGAAACAGCAATAATGTACAGTAAGAATTTAAGTTACATTTCAGAGTTTACATTGCAGAGTGAATAAAATCACCAAAATAGACAATTCCCTTTCCTGATGCAGTTTACTCAGCACCGTAATAATTTTTATCAATAGATAATGGCAAGATTTAAGTGGTGTTTAGTCGGTGAAGCAAAATTATTCTCTGTACTTCATCCCTTATGTGCATGGCAACTACCCATTTTTTGCATCTTAAGTCAGATTTAAAAATTTTAGGGTATAAAGCTGTTTGTCTACTTCACTTTTTCAGAATATCTATCAATATTCAATAAAGACTTTTGTATATCTAGTTATTTCTCTTTCAAATCTTAATTTTCCATTTCTTGTGAATCCATTAAATTGTTCATTTGCCTCAATTAATATGTAAAATTTCTTTAAAAAAACTTTACCATCTTCTTTTCATATCTGCATTGTTCATTTTATGTCACAGTCCAAATTTCCCTTTTCTACATACACCCAGTGAGATTTGACTCAGTCTGACACAGATCAATGGAAACTAAATGGACGTGATGTTTATACTGATGTCTTGTATGCTCACAGTCATGGGTAAACTTTACATAGACCTGTAACAGACCAAAATGGTAGACATCACATCATAACAACTAAATATTACGCATGTTTAGTAAATCTTTGAATTAAACATCTTATTATCATCAATTTTAGAGTGAATTCAAACTTATTAGTCTGAACTATCAATTCACTTAAACTACTTTTGTCCAGATTTCTAGCACACACCAGTATAATGTTGAATAAGGTATGACCCTAAATGGGGTTTAATAATAATGACAGATGTACCAACATGCCACCATGAAAACAGTAAAAAAATACACTACTACTCAAGACAAAAGATGATGACATGAAGCAAATACAACAGTTCTGTGTTTAAGAAAGTGTAATAATATGGTCTGACAGCAGCGAAAGGTGGGAGTCATTTAATTCAGTTATCAGTGACATATCTTTGGTTTTGAAATGCTGATTCATGAAGACGTGCTCACCAGTGCATACCATAGCATGGGTAAATATCATTGACGTAACTGGTGCTTATAAATATTATTGCATAATTCAGTCTTAATAGTTCAGTCATGTTAGGCCACTCGATTGGAATAAATACACACAGATCAGGAATAAAGTAAACAAGATGAAGAAGTGTGCTAACAGCAATATATAGAAAATAATGATACACATCTTTCAGATTCTCATAATAAAGATCCTAAATCATTGTGGAAAATTACATAATCATTTTTGAGAGACAAATCTTTCAAATTCTACCCAAAGAAATAATGCTTCTTTTTGCATTTAGAATTAAAAAGCAAATAATAACATAATAAATTAAAAGATTACCTTTAATTGAAGACCAAAAGTTAGAAACTAAAATAGAAAATAAATCATCATATAATCTCTTTTATTCAAGTTAAAATAAAAATTTTAAAATGATCCTTGATAGATACTTTGTCAGCTTCCGTCATTCTGAATACTGGACCATAGTCACTGATGACTGGGTGTTAGTCACCAAATAATAAGTAATGCATCAAGTTCAGGATCTAGTAACCAGGCACTGGACATAAGTAACTGGGTAACATGATTAGTACCCCTCTCCTGTCACTGGATACTGGTTATCAAGCATTGGGCTTCAGTTGCCAGTTACTGGGTCTACACATTAGTCATCGGATCGGGCAATGGGTCTTAACCACAGGTCTGGTGAAAGGGATCAGGTTGATACCCCCTCTTAATATTTCCATTCAATCTCTACAGGGAATCAGGCCTCAGACTGATTACTCACATATGGTAAGGGATTTGATGAACAACACCCTTTGTTCTCTTCAACCATTATAGGGCATGGGGACTCCCACCAAAAGTTGTGAATCAGCTTCATCTTCCTTCCTTTCTACGAATGTCAAATGTGAGTAGTGACATAATTTTAAGACGAGGATGTGGTATTTTTCAAGATCCATTTTCTCAGTAAGTTTATGATTCCAGTGTAACAGGTTTATACAGTAGAATACACCTAATGTGGTTAGGAGCTAAATGCAAAAACCTAAGCCAGTAAAATGTGAAAAGTAGGTCACATTAGCTTTTGTTGTAAGGATTTGGTATTAATAGAGATGCATACAAGCATTTACTTTGATGACTATGGCATGAACAATACGCAAGACTGGACCTAAGTCAGAAAGCATAAAATATGGGTTACAGTGATCTCTTTTGGCTAGAGTATAATACTCACAAAGATACATTTCCTCGCCATGTTTCATGATTTTAGGTATAATAGTACTTAGTGTGCAAAACACCTGAGCTAAACACAAAATGATTACTAAGAATGTACAGGTAATGTACATATATGTAATTTACTTGGCTCAAAATTCAAGGAGTATTTTCAAGCACCTTTCCAGTATTTATGGAGCCAATCTCAAATTCAAGCACTTTTCAAGGTAACCAAGGAAATTCAAGCACTTTTCAAGATGGTATGAACTAGGTCATTGTGATTTACTCTTGGAAGTTATTTAACATAAACCTAGTTCTTAGGGGGCCTCAAGTGGTCTGAAGCACTCACTGTTACGGATCACTGCCATCTTGCCTGTCTGCATGGGTTCGAGTCTTGGGCTCGGCCTATGTGGGTACGTGAGAAAGCTTGGCAGTAGCTTCTTTTGGGTCGGTGGTTCTTTCCAGGGTTATCCCGGGTTCTTCCTCCACCATTTATACTGGTTGCCATGTATTGCCTATCTTGTGCTGAAAAATGGCGTTAAACCCTACAACGACAAGAAGTTCTTAGTTAGACTTAGCTAATAGGTCACTGTGATCTGCTCATGGAGATATTCAACTACTTGTGCAGTTTGGGTCGTATGATGTTTTACAGAAGGCCACCACACAAACAGTAAGTGTTCATCTTGGGGTGAACAAGACTTTTGCATCAAATAACTGCAATGTCATGAAGGATTCACACAAAATGTCACTGCAAAATTATATAGCATCTTGATTATGTGTTGTGCATGAAAATCTGGTCATGAAAAGCTACCTGTCCTATCCAGTTCAACATATTTTGTCACACATTTTGTAGTTTTTGCATGGAGGGAATTATTTATTTATACTGAAAACTGTGAAGAAAAAAAAAACAACTGACATTTTGAACCTAATAAGTAATTCTCTGATGCTGAATAATGAGGTGTCTTTTAAGAACTTGCTTACTAAACCTTTTTTTCAGTGAAATTCAGGGGCAAAGAAAAATCAAGACTGAAATAGATTCCCATTTTTTTATCTTTTTGTATAAAATCACAGCTGCAAAGAATATAGAAAACGAATGAACACTCTTGTATGATTCATGTTCAACAAATCTGAAACATAAAAATGCTTTATGTCAAAGCGCAACAAAATTCAAACAGCAAACTTAATAAACACTGTCTATTGTTTGCATCGTGTAGCAAAATGAGTAAGTGAACTATACAGTACAGCTTTGTTTATCTAACCGGTAACTCCATCAGGAGACAAAAAATATAAATAGATCAATCTAAATTACAGCAGTGTCTGCCATCTATATAAGTCGGATCAACTACAAACTGCATAGACCCAGATCTGGCATCACATGTTGGCAGACCTGGGTCTATACATTTCGTTACAACCAATTAATATAACAGTATACATAAGGCTTTGCATATCCAGTCAGTGATTCTAGGGAGACAAAAAGTAGAAATAGATGCATAAATTTGAATGACAGCAGTATCTACCATCTATGCTCACATACAAGTCAGAGCCAACTGCAAAATTCAAAGATCCATATCTGCCTTCATATAATGTGATGGCAGATCTGGGTCTGTACAGTTTGTTAGGAGTAATCAACAGAGCAAACAGACTCTGATCTGCAGGCACAAATTTGCAATTGCAGTTCATACTCAGTGCTGCTTGCAGTTGGATCAGACTTTTATTTCTTCATATATGGTATGCATTATGGAGATACAGATGTGGTCAGCATTCAATCGAAGAGGGAGGTTCAACTGTATTCATTATCCTTCTCCAGTACCTTTCCAACTCGTTTTCATTTTTACTTTTTTTTGTAGACAGCATTCTTACCAAACAAAATTACTTGAGCTAATTTGTAATTCCACAAATACTTTTTAAAAAATCCAATAAATTTAAGTTATAAAGAAAATGGCAGACAGGATGAAATGATTGGATTTCAGAGAGAAATTAAAAGTTAATAATGGAAATTATAAAATGTACATTCCTACTGAGATCTGTAATGGCTGGAATGAATATTTATAATGAAAATATGTTTAAAGCTCTTGTATAGAGAAAATTATCAATGTGTAAATTCTTCATGCCTTTCTTATGTGTAGATTAAAAATCCATTACTCTGGTAAAATGTACTCCAACTGAATTCCTGAAATTTACAGTTAAAATTAATGAATAGTTTAAGTGTCCAAAAATTACTGCATTAACCTCCCTCGACTTGAAGCTCAGTTTGCCATCATTCTTGAACAAGCCAAAAACCATTAATGCATAAATGTATTGATTTCATGGCCATTTCAAGTAAAAAGATGCTGTCAAAATTCATTTAAGCAGGAAACTAAACAAGAACTGTCTATTAAACCAGAGTATGATCAACAATTACATAACTCACCTCCAGAAACCATTGTAAACATTAATTAACATCCAGAAAATAAATTCATGCTAAAGATATCTTGATAATGAAATGTTGACCCCTGTGACTGTTCATAAAAGATGCAGAAGTTTTATAATTATAATTAATTAGAAGGTACTATAATTAATTGTAAAATCAATGTTGTTAAAATCTACTTCTTAAGTCAATATTATTGTCCTCTCCGAGAATCAAGATTTTACTGGGTCAACATTACATGCTTTGGAGTGACAATCAGTAACACTATTTGAAGCATTCTTCGTGCATTAGTAGTTGTCTTGACCAGCCAATACGTCCAAGGCCTTACATGAAATGTATGCAGTCCACTCATCTAATTCCCATACTCATTCACATGTGCAATAAAAATTCACCTGCTGAGGGTAGATCATCACAATACACAATGTATAGTCATTAATATAGATAGTTTACCGTTAAATAAACATGTTTATTTCTACTTCCAACTACATTGGTCATCAAGGGTTTTATATATATATATATATATATATATATATATATATATATATATATATATATATATATATATATATATGGTCATGGGCTGAACACAAACACTGAACCAATATTAATAAACCACAAAATGTAGGTCACAGTGACCATTGGTTGTAAGGGTTTAGTACTAACAGAGATTCACACAGTTGCCAAGTTTTATGGTTCCAGCATAAACTGCACGGAAGAAATAAATACAAAATTTTAAAAAATATCACTGAAGCATGACATATAGCCCTTTTTGCATCTCGTCTTTCCGCAACAGGGTTCAGTATTGATCAAAATGCATCCTCTTGCCAGGCTTCATGATTCTAGGAAGGATTTAGAGATGCATGGGTAGGAAAATCTTGCCAGGTCCAGGTACCTGGCCAGACCAATTATTACCAGGTAGTGCAGAACCCCGCCAGGTACAGGTGGCTGGGCCATGTACTTGTCCATCCTTAGAAGGATAGTATGCATATAGCACGCCAAACATTCAAGTGGTTATGGGCTAAACAAAGAAATATAAGCAGTCAATAAAATATTAAACAAGGTCATAATGAGCTGCTTTTGTTCTTAGTTGCAGTATTAATAGAGATGCATATCATCATAAATTTTACAATCTTAGCATGAACAGCTCCCGAGAAATGAACATCAAGCACAAAATTTAACCCAAGTCAGTAAGTATAACATATGGCCAGAATGGATTATTTCTGCAACTAGGTAGTGTTTGCCATAATGCATCCCCTCGCCAAGTCTCATGATTCTAGCGAGGGGATTATGTGCACTGCTTGCAATAAACTTGGTCTAAAACTAAAATACTTAACCTATGCCAATAAAATGTGAAATGTAGGTCACAGTGACCTTTCCCATACCTATGTTTTACTAATAATTAATTCTAGCATGTACACTGTTCGAGAAAAAAACATACAAATTAACCCAAGCCAGTGAAATCTAGGAGTGACCTACTTTTGTAATTTGGGTGTAGTACTTATTGAAATGTTTATCCTCCAAAACTGCAAGATTCCAGGTATAACAGTATATATGCAGGATGCAAAAAAAACATCTTTTTGGGCACAAACATAACCCCAAAACAAAGGTATATGTGTCTGCTTTGGCCCTATAACTACAAATAAGCACAAAACTGAAATGCTTGCTCTAGTGACAGGTGATTAAACAGGTTTACCTATCTGTAATCTAGGTGTTCATGTAAGAATTATTTACAATGCAGTGTTTCTGTTGTATTCTGATGATGTCACATAGCTAAAATAAATAGTGCAATCGACAAAATGGGCACATATGGTAAACCTTAACCTAAACCAGTAAAATCTGAAATGCATGTCACAGTGATTTTTTGCTTAAGGGTGTAGTAGTAACTGAGATGTATATTGTCTAGTTTGATGACTACCAGAATAAACAGAGCTTGAGAAATAAACTTGGAACAAAATGTAACTCAAGTCAGTCAGGTGTAATATACAAGTCAAAGTGACCTGCTTTTCTGATGAAGGAGTGCTCATCAAAATACATCACACAAAGTTTCATGATTCCAATTATAAAAGTATTCATAGAGTGTGCTACAACCTGACCTAAACACAAAAACTTTACTCGGCATGTACTAATCTTCTGGGGGTAGGCGCTATTAAATCCACTGCAAACTGTTCCCTAGTTCTTGGAAGAAAGCAAGGTTGAGATGCAGCGAGGCTGTACATATGCTTTTATATGTGCAGGTACTGATGTTGTACCATAGCTCTCCTTTACTTTGTAAAGATGAGCTACAAATACATGGTACACCCTTAGGATGAGCATAAGACCAATTAGAAAGCACAACAACAGGCCAGTTACAAGACAGTTATGGCACAGAATGGAGGAAGTGTTGTGAAGCACCATCAGATCTAAAATCACGTCTCGTTTCCTTATGAGGAACTAATAGTACAAACTCGAACAATGTCATAATTATTGATCCACACAACCTGCATACTAAATAATTTTCTAAAAATTTTTTAAAAAAAACCCAAACATCTGTAAACATCAGAGGAAGCCCCCAGTTATCATGTTATGTAAAAATTATAATGATGGAGGAAAAAAGGTTTAGCTTACAATATAAGGTTGGTCCTCTATTGTAATATCTATTCTTTACCCTGTATTTATTATTGTTATTCTGCATGGTACTGCCAGCTCCCTATTACTGACAATTTAATTGACATGGTATGCAAGGTATGACCCAAAGTTCAACCAAGTAAGTTACTGCAGCTCCATACAGATGATTTAAAGGGCCAAAGTGAAAATAATTTACATACAATCTGACAAGTTATTCCAGAGGTAATGCTATTTGCATTCATATTTACTATCAACATAATGTTCCAAATATATTCCCAAAATTTTCTTGTCACAGGAGTGTTTATAATGACAACTGAAGTATTTTTGAGGAATTAATGATCGTGATTTCCTGTCAAAATAATTTCAAGTACTAGAGTCGAATAGGGTATAATTATTTACCTAAATTTGAGTTACCTTTATTTATTATATTTGGTTTAATATTTTTAGCTAGAGTATTAAATTTTGTTACTATTAAATATTAACGATATTTGGTTAAAAAAGACAAAAAAAGAAAATGAATGAATACTATGCCATGAGCATGAAGGGATTTGAAATCCCTACATACCAAAATATGTCATGAAAGCTGCCAATGGACATAAAGATGCACAGACAAAGGTACACTCTAAAACACGAAATGCTCCCATTTGTGGGTATAAAAATGCATTTGTCGAGGAAGATATGAAATATTATTATATTATGTCAATACACCAATGTGTTTTTTGAAACTATTTTAAGTCTTCACCTTGCAGACATAATGAATATTGAACACATTTGCTTACTGTTAGAAATCTCCGTTTTGTGTAAAAGTTGGCCATCGTAAGAAAATTTTAATCCTTAACATTGAGGACTACATAAAATTGTGTCCCATCTAACTTTATATTTATTGAAAATAACAAATTTTAATTATTCTAATTTTATAAATAAGATTTAACACAAGTACGATTATTTTAAATGAAAATTAATGTGGCAGTGCATTTCAAAGTCAGATAAAGTACAATATGCTTTAATAATACAACTTTTCTACTTGAAATACCCACACAACAATCTCTCCTATTACTACAACATGAATACAATTGCAACTTTCCATTATGCTGCCCTATTACTGTGTAGTGACAAGAAAATGATGATGGGGGACTAAGATGTGTTTGGCAATTCAATTTTTACCGGTTAATTGCTGGACATAATTCTTTCATTACATCTGTGAACTTGTTTCCAGCGGATTTTAATAAAGTAAATGTACATGTAAATTAGACTATGACCGTTTCAAAAATAAAAGACTGATTTTCTCCCTTTTGTCACTTTAACCTAACTGGCTTGGAGACACCGTCTAATGAGTCGGTCATACAATTTGAAGCAAACATCTGAACTGAAAGCTAATAAAGCACAGTCTTGTCCACTTTTAACACTTTTATTGTAGAACAAGACTTCCTTGGAGACTCCATCTACTGACAAGAAAGATTTTTGTCATATCAATGAATCATGAGAAAAAGTTAATAACTTATTTGGTGGACACATCATCTTTAACCATAATGATATTTATGTTCAGGCGTTGTGTTAAAAATACTGAAGTCACAATCTTCAACACAAGTTTCTGTTCATTTACAGCTCCAGAATATTAATACAGGTTTCAAGTTTGTACCCCAATACAAGTGGATTCAATATGTCATTATTATACCATTCACAGAGAAGACACCGTGTTCCACAAAACACTCATTTTTTTTCTGTCTGGCTCATCTGTTTATCCAATTCTAGGACTCTGTGATAGACAGTCAGTGATGAGATGTGTGTGTGATTTGGATTTTAATGTAGCTTTAAAAATTTTTCAGTCGTATCGCTATGTCTGCAGTGTGGCAGTTTATAGTGATGTCTAGCATTGGGGCACCATGACATGTAGCATCATGTCCTACCCAGTAACATTATCCTGACACCAAGCTGATCAGTTCTAACACTAACCTCTTAATGCTGAGCACCAAGCAAGGCAGCTGTTAGTATGATTTTTATAAGTCTTTGGTATGCCTCGGCCGGGGTTCGAACCTGTGACCTCCCACATCCGAGGCACACGCTCTTGGTCAGTGATGAAAGTCTCATGTCTTCCAGTGCACCATAATATAGAATATCAGTACATCATGGTATGAAGGTTGAAAATAAAATTTTTGCAATATTAATTTATTTTATTGATATAAAACAATATTTAATATTTTCAAAGCAGTACTTATAAAACTCTGTTATTTTCATAAATCAATGGCAATGTTTTCCCACTTGATGTATTTCCAACTGACTTGGCCTGTTCCATAATGGTAAGTCTTTATCACAAAGTAGCTGCCATTATCTCAACGCTAAGGAATAAACACTTTGTTGATCCTGATCACTGACTGACCCTGACTTAAGCTAAAATGTAAAAATTTTATTAAGCATGGCCAAGTATGACCACAGGGATCTGATGATACTTTTTGCATATGATTAGCTATAAGATGCATTCTGATTAAGCATATCACACCGGCAAAACAAAAACCCCAATCATATCAAATTTTAACTGTTCTAATATGACACCAAAATTTCAGTGAATGCAGCAACACATATAAAAAATATGTGATATTCAAAGCCTTTAACACAAAACTTTAACTCTGTTCACAATGATGAACTAAGCTTTCTCACATTTGTATGCATGTATTTTCAGTGAAGAAGAATGATGGGAATATTCCTATTTTCCATCTCGTGACTGCTCTCTTTCTTCTACTGTGATGATAGTACACACAAACTCCCTGATTTCCATCATCATTCAGCATTCTTTTTATAATAATTAAGGTAAACATTAACTGCAACAAGAATGTGCCATGGATGAAGTTGGTAACCCACAAACAGGAACTTGCGCACCAATTTACCTCCATAAAGAAACCAATTCTGAAGTCCAGATTTGAGTCGAGAAAGGCTTTGTTGTAACTGTATTTTTTGTTAAAATTCATCTTATTATCTTATTATTATTATGCATGAAGTTAAATTTTAAAACGATGCCGAATCAAAGACTGTATCATTATATTTTGATTGTCTCATTTGTTCACAGCAATAACAGTGGCATTTTTTAACCTGTATGTATCTGTATCACTGCAAAAGCTATCTTTAGTACACGATTTCAGAAACTGTAATGCATTAGGGCTGTTCCAGTAAAACATACCTGGGACCCAGGCACTTTTGATGCTGAGTACTCACCCATAGATGCAATTTAGAATTTTCCTATAATTTTAATAAGAACTCTATGAAATTAAAGTACCGTGGCATATATTTAAAAAAAAATGCCTTCCCTGGGTACCATGTATGCTTAAATGGAACAGCCCTTACTTCAATGGTTTCTATCAACGTTCACTTAACAATGATACACGTTTAAATGTCACTGAAGGTTTTTCAGTGTAAATTTAACTTTTGATGCTTGATCTCAAGGTGAGGAAATTTTCAGCTGTCATTTTACTGTTTTCAAGCTGTATCAGAATTATACGATCTTTTTTTACTTTGATCTTCATCTTGTGCTCAGGAATGTGAGAAAAATATTCTTTCATTATGCATCTGTACTGGAATAGGAAATTCCACCCTCATGAACAGAATTTTGCATCAGACATCCAGCAAATCTTTATGCCCGATGCATATTTCTAAACCTCGGGTGACATTTTTCTATACTACACCAATTCATAGGAAGGACTCTATCATTCTGTTTAAGAAGGTGACGCAAACAAGACAGGAACTCCTAGCAGTATATAAACTTTAGACGCAATGTAATGCCATCCCAAAGTTCCAGCTGAATGTAGCCAGTGCTGAAGAAGATATATCGGTTTCAAAATTTAATGCAAAATAATGACATATTATGGCTAAGCTCACTGGTGAAACAGACGACAGAAAATCCTCCCCAAATTATGGTATAAACTTTAGTCCTATAGTCTTCAAGTTTCCTTTGAATGCAGCAAATGATGTAGAAGATATGCGACTTTCAAAGACTTTGACACAAAACTTGAACATTGTAGATG
Source organism: Megalonaias nervosa (assembly GCA_016617855.1). Lineage (NCBI taxonomy): Eukaryota > Metazoa > Mollusca > Bivalvia > Unionida > Unionidae > Megalonaias > Megalonaias nervosa. The sequence continues at coordinate 10,555 of JAECUM010016637.1, read as the reverse complement.
ACAATCATGTCACTCGGAACCAGAACAGTGAAGAATGTATTTCACCGTACTTACGCAAGCAAGACAAAAATCACTGAAACAGTAACCTCTGGCCCCTGTTGGTACCTACTGAAAAATTTAACAGCTTGGTCATCATTATGAGCTCATTACAGTATACTGACTATAGACTGGAACTGCAAATGATGCAAATCTCACTTAACCTGTCTTGCAGAAAACAAGTACCAACAAAGAAATTTACCATCTTATGATCTACTTCATGTTGTTCATTTATTTTAATTACTTAATAATCATTTAAATTCAATAATATATTGCAATATGATTTTCCATTTAATACTCACCCCAACTTATGTTTACGTCAAAGCAGGAGCCGACTCTAATGACATATTTGTGAACAGCAGATCAAATCAACCCATCTTCATATGAATTACATACACACAAGAAACAATTTCATGGATGCAATCTAAACTGACAGAATGGGGTAAGAAACGACCCTCAGTTGTGAATGAGTCAAGATTCCAACAAACAAGTGGTTCTGCTTATAGCAAAGTCACACAAACATACCATCCTATAATGCTGCTATCTACTGCCAATGACACTGGTGAAAAATAAGTCCTAGCATTACAGGGTAATAACTTCAGGCACAGAGCAACATTTTACCAGAATTTCAGTTGAAAAGAGCACACTGATGTAGCAAATGTACGATTTTTCAAAACCTTTAACAGTGAATCTTACTATTCTTGGCAACACCGCCTTTGCTAAGAAAGTCATATCAATGTCTTACCATCTCTCCTAAAGATAAAAACATTCTTGAAAACACTCGGCCATTATGCTGAGGCAATTTCAAGACAGGCAAACAGATGGAAGCAATTGGAAATTTGGTTCGTCAAAGTGGAGCAGCATCAAAACCGTAAGCTATAACCATGTATCACAACTGAATGGTACTGAGCTGCTCTCTTTTGTAGATTACTTTTGATGTACATATTGCATGAAAATGTATTAGCACTCCCATACACCCCCATACCAAAAAGAATGCATGTTCATTCACATGTATGAAATAGTTAGGTTGAATTGTTGTCTGAAAGTTCAATGATGAGATCTGTCCTTTGGGTTTCTGATTTGGAAATCTGTTCAGCTAGGTCTTGAAATTTTCTCACGTAGTCCATGGAACTTTCATTCATCATGCTCTGAAGAGTGGATTCAACCTGCTGGAAGAAAGAAAAGACATTTTAGGAATATCCTAGGCATGTCTGGACAGAAAAACATGTACTGTATATACACACAAGTACTGTCTAAGTGCAAACTGCACAGACTCGGATCTACCATCATATTATCTACCAGCAGTCTGGGTGTATGCAATTTGTTATAAAAATTAATAGAGGAAACAATACAGACCCTGATATGATTGCATATTACACAATGGCAGATCAGTGTCTGTGTTGTTTGCAGTTGGTCTCAACTTATATGCAAGTACAAATGGTATATTTCCCGTGTTCTTCAGGTTTTGATTCTGTACTTATAACCTATGGGCTCTCTTAAAGCTTTTGACATTTTTCTTAAATCTTCAAATGTGAAGGTCATAAGCATTGATTTCTTACATTCATTAACATAATGGTTTTTACCTAATTGTAATAAAAATGGTTAAGTACTTACAGAAACAATATATGGAAATGATAGCAGTCACTTCAATAGGACTTAGTCAAACTCTAAACATTTTTAGCCATAATGCCTACTGCCCAAGACTTAAATTCTGAACAACCTTTAGTACGGTAAAAAAAGCTCTGCCAACCAGATCCCAGATCCTATTATTAAAATACCAAGACTGACACTCTACAGGGCTTGTGTTTTGCGGAATGTGATCACTCTCGTGTACCATCATGTTCCTTACATTGCTTCCAGGAGAGCGACTGATTGCTCTACCCAATCTTAGTTTCAAAACAATGATTTCCAGATGTTTTCTGAGCAAACTTCTGAATTTTTGTCCCATATTTCATGGCAGTTGCCTTTCATAAACACTGACATGTTTACAGGTTCTGCCATTTTCCGATATGATGTCATGTGCCGTAAAGGATGATGTGCCATAAACAATGATGTCGCAAATATTTGAGGAGAGTAAATAACTCTTTGTTTTTAGAAATCACAAGCCATGTAAATGAATTTTCCAGAATCCAAAGTAAATTCATTTCTTCTGTCTTTTTAAACCTTTTCAACTGACAAGTATAAAAACCAACTGATAGTCTTTACAAATTCAAAGATTCCAAATACTAAGTTTGGTGAAATCTTTAACTATTGGCATCAATTTAAGGTTATCATCAGGTATACCCACAAACTGGGTTTGAAAAAATCCATTCATATTTCTTTGTTTGGCCAAACAAAAAAAATATGCTTCTGGCTGGCAAACCCTCCCTGTACCTCACTGTTGGCCCTAGCACTTACCTTCTCCCAAGGTACCCACCCCCCATTAAAAATAAATTTTTAAAAATCACACACACACAAAAATATATATTTTTTTTAAAAAGACCTGTCTACCCTAATTTTAAAACCTGTACAATAGCAAACACAACTACTTTTTTTCTTGGCCTTATCATGCCCACAAGCCTGGTTTAAAACTAAAAACCCCTGAGTCTACACCTTTGATGTCAAAATCAATGAGTACTATCAACTTGTTTATTGGAATTCAATTGAATACACTGTGTTCATAAGCTCAATGAAGTTCAAAAATGACTTGCCCACAAAGGTCACTTAGGTCTGGTGTTCACATATGCTGGTGGTCAGATCTTCACCACTTTCATTCATAACTAATACTGCCAGAATTGTTTCAGTGAAAACCCATGTGAAAGCCACCATTTATGCAATAGGCAGAGTGATAAAAAGATTTTCAAGATGGCCACTATGGTGCCATATTGGAGGTCAGATAAGAACCATTTTCATTCAGAACCATGTCAATGTTTTAGCAAAAACCCCATGTCGAGAAGACCATCTCTTTTTTGAAGTAGTGACCATAACAAGATTTTATGAATGGCCATCAAGGTGGCCATTTTGGAGGTTGGATCAGCTTCATTTTAAGACATAACTAAATTACAAGAAAGCATGGTTTTGTTGGTATGGCCATCCATTAAGATGAAGTTACTGTTTTAAGATTTTTCAAATTTTGGGAGGCCTCACTGCATCATTTTCATTTAATACCAACTACATAGTGAGAAGTATTTTGTTGCAAATCCCATGTCTGACCATTTCCTCAAGATATGTAGTGATAACAAGACTTTAGATATGGTAACCACTGATCATTACCATTTTTATTAGGACCAACTAGATATTATAAGAAGCCTTTTAATTGAAAGCCCACATCTATAGGACCTTTTTTTCAACAGAAGTAGCTATATCAATATTTCTATGATCTACCATGGGCTCCATATACACTGTAGTATGTCTGTTCAGGTGTGGCAATGGGAAGAATTTCAAAACTACTACTCTGGCTGCTATATTGGTAATCAAGTGGCAACATCATTTTTGCCCAACTAGGCCTCAAGACAAAATACTTTCTAACTGAGAGGTATAAGCACAATTATTGCTATTTTAAGTGGCAAAAACACGTAATTTTGGTGTAAAAAGAGTAATCTGTAAATTACATGCCAGAATTACAGCATGTATAAAAAAGATACATTTATTTTTGCTACTAAACTGGTTCTGCATCTGGTCTAAATTCTTGGGCAAACTCCATATGGATTAAGACCAGAATACAAACACAAAATCTAATGAAAAAATATTTCTGTTCAGCACTCACTTTAACTAGTCTACATCTATAACTTTTGCTGAATGATCATAAACTGGATCTCTGCAATGCTTAATCATGTGCTCCAAGTGGTGTAATACTCTCATGTTCTTCTTTTCATGTTTGTAAATGGGTGTTGATTTGTCCTTTTTTTCTTATCTGACACGTATTGAAGTTTGGAAAGATCCATCTGCTCTAACATTTTGTGTCATATAACATCCACAACTCACACCATAAAACATTTCACGTAACATCTTGCACCGTTTTCTTTAAAAGTATACTCTGGTCAGCTACTTAACTAGCTTATCAATATAATGAATCTGAGGCAATGATCATATTGGAAGAAACCCATCTGTTTTCTTGGAAATGAGTCATATACAGTTGCTATAAATAACAAATTAGGAAGGTAATCTTGTGCAGCAGTCGTTTGTTTAAGAATATTCTCAAATTTATATGAGTGGAATTAAAAAGCTGATAATAATAATGACAAAAACAACTTTTTATTGCTTTATTTTTGTTTTTAATTTACCAAGAAAGCGCCATCCATATACAGGACAGTGTAAAACATAATTTGTTTAAAAAAAGTGTAATGATTACACCAAAATGGTTGGCATGTATGCACAAGTAATTCAGGAGGAATAGTGGTAATAAACATGATAACGGATGGTCGATTGACATGAGACCATTGCATAAGCTTTCTCGACTGTAAGAGTTAGAACCAAAGAAATGTCCGTCTTATTTCATCAACATTATATTACACATCTGACTCTAAGACTAACATTTTCAACCAATCAAGTGAACTTAAAGACATACACATTGAACATAAATAAAGTACACATATCATCACAGTGTAATGAAAAACTCACCTCTAACTTTGTTCCTGTCATGGAGTCTCGTGAATTTTCACTGAACAGTGTGGCTGGTGGGAATGAACTGCTGGCATGTGAGACTGGTTGAAAATTCTGAGAATCTGTATCATTCTTCATGGGGGATTCCAGGAAACTTGTGAGAGAGAAATCTGTGGCCTGAAAAAAAAGAACAATAAAAAGCTAAGAATAAAACCAACAAGAGCATCAGGGGAAAAATTTCAGTAGCAACCAGGACTGATAAGAAAGATTAGAGATTTAAAGAAACCCTTTTCATCCTGAAACAGATTTTATCTTAAGGTTTCATAGTCTTCTTTCTGACGAGCTCATTCAAACTGCAGCAATCTTATAATTATGCACATGTATAGAAAAAGAAATTCAGATTACAGCAACATCTTTTCTTAAGAAAAATATTGCTCAAAGAGATCCTTCCAAGGAAGCTTACCATATACCCACTTACAAGTTCGATTACAAACTGCACAGACCCAAACCTGCTGTCACACTGAATCTAATATGAAACCCAGATCTGAATCAAACATGGATGAGCCAGTACCCGGATTTTATCGCAAACAATTTTATTCCCATAATGTGTACTTTTATTCAGCAAGTCCAGATCTTAAGGGTCATTTCTGTGAGATTTATGGCAAAATTGTAAGGGTTGGCAGGTCTGGCATGGATGCTCTCACTCTAGTGCAACACTGCTCAAAGGGAAAATGAGGACAATGTAGAGGAAACAGTCATTAGATGGCTTTTATGACATCATCCAAAGAATGATTTAAAAAAGGCCCATTATGTAACAATGACCCTGACCTGTAGATTTTCATGAAAGAGATTAATGAGCTCTCTGAATAGTTGCAACAATCCACCTCAAGATGAGGCAACAGAAATATCAGAGGTACCTTTCATAGGGTTAAAGAGAATGGTTACCACATTTTCTCTCATCTTTTTGTTTAGACAGATGGAAGCATAACGCTCTACTGTGAAAAAGGAGTCCATTCTGATCATCCCAGTACAGAACTGATTGAGATTGGGGATTTCAATAGAAATGAAACTACTAAAGGTTACCTGCTTACCTGCCATTATAGACCATTCTTAATAAGATCCTCATGAATATTAATTTATCGCGAAAACAAGGCTAAGCTAGGGAGATCGCGACTATACTGCATATAATATATTATGTAGATTCCTTTTGCGAGAGAATATATTATATTGATCGCGGCTGTAATGGATGTAATTAATTTTATAGAGATTGTTTCCTTTTGTGTAAGAATATTTTATATAATAGAATTACCACTGTATATATTATAATGACGAAAACTTACTCGATATGTCCATTCTCTTATAAGTAAGTTGATTTACGTCCTATCTTGAGTGTCCTTTTTCTCTACAGCACACAAAATACAAGTTAATGATGGAGAAAAGAAACTATTTAAAGCATGAATTTTGTTTCTGATTAGATATGGTTTAAATGTACAGCTATGATCAATCAATACTGTGGTCAAAACACGTGGTCAGAGTAAAACATTTACAAAATGTGCATAGTGACACAAACTGCCCTTTTAACCAACCACGCCCCCCAAACCAGAAGAGACTTTGTGGTGTGCTTTAGATAGTTTTGGGTACATGTCGGTATGCTTGCATTTTAATTTGTATCAGAAGTGCACAACCTGGTTGTTGTTATGGTGCTTGCTGCTTTTAGTGCCCTGGGGGTGGGAGGGACTGAGATTTTCCCTTTAAATGACATATTTTTTTCTTTTCTGAATGATTTGTCAACTGACAATATAGATACACAATTTTATTCATATGAACACATGATTTTTTGGTTTCAATAACAGACTGGCAGTTACATATTTACCCACAAAACAGCAGGATTATTTGTTCAAAGCTGTTTGAAAGCCATTCATATATATATTAAAAAAATCAAAGCACCCTGCCCCCAAACACACAAATTGGTCCCTTATTTATGTGAACTTCTTCATTGATTATAATTAATATTATTTTTGTGGTGGTGATTCATGGATGAATTTTAACACCCAATATGTAAATGCAGACATTAGATAAAGCAAACACAATAGGGAAGAATCGTGTCTAAACAATATAACATTTTGTCATTTTATGTATTATTTATTCTGTTAATCTCTTTATTAAAATAATTTTCTCTTTAATTTTAACAAAACCTTCATCTGCCATAATGTGGTCCCCTGGTTCTAACAAATCTGTAAGTTGGTGCCTAGCTTAGCCTCATTTTGGATTTGTTAACCCAGGGTCACATGAATACATGAATACATTCTGAGAATGGTCTATTGCAGTACTTTTCCCAGCCCCAGTCCTAAGTCCAAGGTGAACAGTTCCTCCTCCAGATAGCAACTGGAGGTCCAAAACTATACAAATGAAATATATGCAAGGACTAGGGTAGAAAGATCAATTATGACACAAAAATGTGTATGACTTACCACATACAAGCCAAAATATTTAAATGATGATTAAAAATTTTGGGTACCCAAAGACATCAGATGAAATCAAAGTAAAAGGACAATGTTATGAATGATGGAATTTAACCAGTATTTTATTTTGACCTCCATTTCCTATTTGGAGGAACATTCATGTTGCACTGGGTACTGGCACCAGGTTAAGTGTTTCTCTGTTTGTTTTGTGGGTTTAATGCCATTTTTCAGCAAATAATAGGCTATACATGGCAGTCTGGATATCAGGTGACAAAAAAACCCAGGAAAACATTGGGAAGAACACCCATGAGAAGTTACTGGCAAGCTTTCTCACTTACCCACATTAGCCAAGCTGAGACCTGAATCCATCCAGACATAAGTCAGACATTGGTGATCTCTAATGGCAAGCATCTTAGGCCACTCGGCCACCTGGGGCCCCACAGGGAAAGATATACAATACAATAATAGCAGGTAATAAATTACTGCTATTAAACTTAATTTTCTCATCTATTTTTGGGGGTCTGTTCCTATCTGGTGTTATTGGTCTATATTTTTTTCTTCTATCCAGGTGTAGTGTTCCATGGCACTGTGCCTGCCATATGCTGTGTTTATAGTACAAATGACAGTTTTATTGCCATCTGCAATATGAAGAAGAGCAGACATTTAAAATCACTATCTTGGGGAATTAACTAGTGCAACCATAGTGATGCAATGGGCTCCATTGATTACTGAGTGCAATTCTAGCTGTGATACTTTAATTCATGATGGATACTCATGGTCTGACAATGGCAACTAAAATATGTCAGTGTGGTCATGTAGGCATATTTACTCACCTTAAATTAAATATTAATTATTCTTCTAAACTTTAATACCAATATAGTTTAACCAAAGTCTACTCAATCCTGATTACTGAATGCTCTGCACCTTAACTGTCATCAAAAAACTTTAAGATGAAAATCATTGATAGCTATAGACTTTTAAAATAATGTCTAGGTACAAAATTGGGTCATGAAAAGAACATGTCTGGTCTAAGCAATAACAGTATAGGGTAAAATGAATTTTATTTAACATGCATAACTTTCATCTGAACATAACAGCACACGACATTCAATCCACTTTTGTACTGAATCACGCCTTTTGGTTGACCCTGTTCAAAAATGTCCACGAACATTAGCATTGATTTCACTGTATGTATTTCTTGAGGTGTGTATATAATAACCTACCAAGGATTATGGATGTATGAAGTTCGAAATAAAATAAATAATAGCTATTTAAATCAATGTGTAACAATAACTAAAAGAAATAATACCCATTAATGAAATAGTATTGAACATATACATGACCTGTAAGACTTCTACTGTAAAACTTTACTGGTGCATGAACCAGTCAACTCAATTTATATTAAAAGTTTGTCATTTATTAATTTTATGTGAATGTTCAAGACCCAACAACCATTAATATTAAAATCTATTATACAAATACCTGTGCTAAACACATTCATAAACACACATACATACAAGCAACATTTCATGTCAACATGCAAGTTAATTGTCAGGTACCATAACTCTATGCAAAATGGAGTTAATAAGACAAACCCATAAATACAGTTCTAGGTCAACAAGACAATGCATATACCAAATTTCATCAGAATATGTTGAATGGGTTCATCAGCAATGCCAGTTACAAGCTACAATTCCTGAACAGGGTTCCTCCACCAAAATGATTTTTATTTTCAAATAAGATTATAAATCTTGTTTCTTTCAACAGGTCATGATAGAGTGGACCCAGGCCAAATTTACATATATGACATCTTATCCGAACTGCATCTCACTTTCTTAGCGATTTCACTGCCAGGAAACATCTGCACAAACAGTTCTGCAATATTTGCACAACTATTAAAAGAATAATGTGCATAAACCACTTTTAGAACACAGAGAATCTCTGCTCTTAGGGTGTCGTCAGTAGTGACATGCAGCTGATTCAAAACTTTCACCAGCTGTAGGAAACAAAGCCAAAAAACAGGCTAGATTGTGATAATGGCTCATATTTACTGTCATTTTTATGACAGGTTATCACATGTGGGTGGTGTAGTTTGAGTTGCAGGTGATGCTGTTGATGTCAATACCAATGATGGGTTTCTCTGATCAGATCTGGCTGTTTCACGTCTTGAAAATGGAGTTGCAGAGACGCAGTTTGTTGCTCTATACATGTTTCTCTTGAGCATCTCCGGTTTCATGTGATGTCAAGGTGGACTCTCCCATGTTTGAAATGCTGATAACTTTGAGCACATTCCAGAGAACACTTTGAATTATAAACAGGTTACTTGCTGAAGCCATCCATGAAAACACATTGCTGAATGATGTTTTATTGTTTGGAATTTTAAATCATTATAAAAAATAAAATGAGGCTGAAAGAATATCTAGTCATGCCACTGTAGATGGTATAAATCAAGCTATGTGAGTAAAGAAACCTCCAGTGCAGAAAAAGGAAACTGACAACTGTGCATGCATGCAAATGATTAGGCATGTGTGCAAATATCTCTTAGTAACCAGAATCAACCACTGCTACCAACATAATATAATGATCATTGCAAAATCATTCACTGCAAAATTGTTGTGGAAAAATAATGTATTTTCTCTAACAAAATTTTTAGTTTAGCTTTATCAATATAAATTACGGGACATTTTATGACAAAAATTAATTTTCCTAAAATATCAGGAGGGCACAAGAACCCTGCATGCAAATTAAGTTAACTGTCAAGGGCCATAACTCTATCCAAAAAAGGAGTTGATGAGACAAAACCCATCAAAGGCACATCTAGGTCACTGAAATCATTCATTTCTTTTAAATCTGTAAAACAACTGTCATAATTGATGTAAAGACATAAATTTAACTGCAATGTCCTAATCTGGAATTATCATGACCTGGATAACAAAAATAAAACAAAATATCTCTGAAATTATAAAATTTTTAATCTCTCTTTGTAAGTCTGGATAGGTATATACTATGTGGCTTCTTGCCAATATTGATTGATTGGACTAAAATACTAATCACACTTTAATTGAAAAGTCACATGTTGGAACAGCAGGTGATTTTCTGGTTATAGCCTGCATTAAGTTGTAGTATTCCATGTTCCATGACCTCACATTATTTCTGCCAGGTCACCACCGTCTACTGCCATGAAGCACTGCTGAGAATATTTCTTTCAAGAAAACACATTTTATGAAGATAAAGAAAAAGCATATGTACATCTGCATGTTACGCTTACCACGCCATTCAGCCACTGTGATTCAGGGCCAGGTGAACTCATCTTGAAAAGGGAACGTATTGGTGGACTTGAGGGTGGGGTAGACACCTGGTTATGACCCGAGTTACTCTGAAGTGGTGGAGTGGTCAGTCCTGTCTCGGATCCAACTGTAACTGGTCCTAACCCATTATCTGATCCAATTTTAACTGGATCAATCAAGTCTTAAAAA
>JAECUM010016636.1:0-13223 GCA_016617855.1 Megalonaias nervosa | reverse complement strand
TTATATGGTTTCCTCGGGTTAGTATAAAACTCGTAAAGGACTTGTAAAAACGGACGTTTTCTTTTGGCTAGAAGTAGTTTTAATTGGTTACAAAAGCTGTCAGTATTGGTATTTGAAGATTTAACCTATATAAATTTCAATAAACAAAGTTTAACAAGACTAATATAAAGACAAACTTTGATTTTGACCAGTATTTTATTGTTCAGCACATAAGAAGTACGTAAAAAGGACTTCCCTACTGCAAGAGACCGGAAAAGGAATCTTAATTTATCAATAAAAGCCTTCTAGAATTAAATTTTATTTTATGGTAGAAACAACTGTTTAAGGACAATGCTGATCAACATTTATCATACGAAATATATCTTAAAAATATATAAGTTCAAGTTTTATTAATTGAGCGAGTTTTCTGCAATCTGATTGGTTATAAATGGTCACCTGGTCCTGACCTTCATTTTTTGCACATCGTTAACTTCTGCGGACTCCCTTGGTTCCCATTTTCCATGTCATTTTATGTTTAATATATATATATATATATATCAATAGCTTACAAAACAATACCCCACCCCACCCCCACACTCCGTGATGTCCAATGAAACTTTGCAACCCCACTTGAAGTTAAAACAGTACAACCACATAGTGCTTCCTGCACTCCACGCCACTCCCCTTTTGCCGAAGAAAGCATACGGCATGCATTACAAGCCTGTCATCAGAAAGTATTGCACCTAAATTAGAGAATTTGATCCACAAGCGGTTACTAAAGGTCAGGATCACAATACGAGCAGGAGATGTCTCTAAAAATAGACACGATTTTGCTAATGAAAGGTCGAGATGCGTAGAAAGCAATAACAACGAATGTTTAAACAACACGTCAAAAAAATGCAGGCGTAATATTGAAAAAAAGAAAGAAAAAAGAATAGCCTAGTTTAAACAGCACGAACAGCAAGTAATTTAAAATGATCCAAGGAAGTTTTCGAGATCATTTGACATGACCCGTTGTAACACTTTACCCCATAATGCTGTATAAGAGTCGATAACTCTTGCTAACAAAGATGGAGCTATGTATTCTCGTGCAGAGAAGAGCCTATAGATCATTTTTTTCCGATACTATTTTTAGCTGGCCAAACTTATCCCATAGCCGCATCCGGTACGATCATGCGCATTTGACGTAGGGCAACTCGAGTGACCTACACTTCTTACATGAATGGAACATTTGTCATCATAGATCACCGCAGATAGTAGTAAACAGAAATATGCCAGCCCACAAGTATTTGAGTTGAACTGTACGTTTTCATCAAGTATTTTTAACAATCAATGAGTATTTATTACTTTATGTTACTGCATCGTGACTCTCATCTTAACTCCGCCTTCCTCCCCCCTCCCCATGACTGCATGGTAACGAATAGTCCGAAAATAAACAAGTTAACTTGTCTAACAGTAGTAAAAGAAGACGGGAAGCCTATCTCAAAGACCTCCATTTTTGCTCCAAAACACATATAAACTGACATTTTATTCACCAAACCCCCTTCCCCCTAATGTTCACCAATTTGTAGCTCAGAATAAGGTGAAAAAAAAAATATTTGTCTAGGAAGGGTTTCATTTTCTTTTACTACTATAACAGACATTAGATTACAGATAAAATCTTACCTAATCTTGATGTATATATCACATTTATCCTGGAAAGAATTCACACGTTTCTGTACAGGAGGTAACAATTACAATGGATCGATAAATATGCAATTTGACATATATACTTTCAATTGAGAATACATGCGGCAACAGTTAGATAATATATATAGAGATGTATGTATACGTTTGTAAATCCCCAGCGATTACGTAATGGAAATCCCAAACTGTAGTAGAAAACCCCAACTGTAATGGAAAAATTACGTAATGGAAACTCCAACTGTAATGGAAAAATTACTCAATGGAAATTCCAACTGTTTAGAACAATTACGTAATAGAAATCAGCAACTGTAATGGTAAAATTATGTAATGGAAATCCCCAACTGTTTTAGAAAAATTACATAATGGAAATCCAAGCGATTACGTAATGGAAAATCCCAAAGAACATTCTGGAAAAATTTGTGTGGGTGTTATAACGCTATAAAAGGCAGCCAGATTCTTCTTTGTAGTCATTTCTGTGGATATATTCGCTGGATTATAAGCAAGGTAAGTGTGAAACATTTTCTTGAATTTAGTATAGAGTGGTGATTGCTAGTATTTTTACATTCCAAGGCAGGCTCAAGGTTGTCGTATTGTAAAAACATTTTATCATTGCTGTTTTCGTATTTGCTTACTCTCATTAGCAGGATATCTGTTAACATACTGTCAATAATACGAAACTCACGTATTAAGTCGTTCATATCATATTGTACGCCTTGCAAATAAAATCGTATTTGATCAAGTAATTTTTTATAAGTAATACTAGCTGTTTTAGAAGAATTTTTTTTTTTGTCTCAAGTCTTGGTTCAATTTGCTTACAAGCTATTGAAAGAGAAACACCAACACCTGATATTATTAATAAAAACGGATTTAATGATGCTGAAATCGAAATTATACCAGAACTGATCATTAGCAATGGCAAGTATGTTATTACTCGAAGTATTCTACTATAATACTTATAACATTGTTTTACACGCCTAAGGTTTTTATGATAAAATTTGCAATATTGCATTAGTGCGTCAACATCTTGTTTTGGAATATCTTCTGAAATATGATCGAAATTGATAATCTCCTTTTTGATTATACAATTTTTTTTTTAAAAATACAAAACAAAAGTCCTAATACCAACAATCGAATCAAGAATCTCACGTAACTTATTATTGTCAGCTAAAAAATCTCTGTACTTGTCATAAACATCTGACGAAATATCATCATATCATTTATTTGTTAGTACCTCATTTTTCTTTAACCAAGTGTATGAATCAAACGTGTCTCCTACTTCACGTTCGTACAAATCTGTTTCATTCACCAAATTACTGTAATCGCTTTCTGTTTCATCAATATACCCTAATAAAAAGCTTATTTGATCTAACGTGAAATTTTTGCGAACAAGATGTTGTCTGATAATTGCATATGCGACCACGAAATTTGCTAGCATTAATTTTTGGAGTAAGTTTTGTTCAACTATGGGAAAATTATTAACAGGTGCTATTACAGCATTTACCCTACGAAATAATTTTTCGTATTGTTTTGTGAATATTTTCTCGACTCATTGTAATAATTTCGTAATGACAATTGTCTAGAGCGCTGGATCGATGGAAATGGAATATCATCTGCTTCACTTATGTGGTAATAAGAATTAATCTTTAATAACAACCTTGTTTGAGCGACTTTATCAAAAACTTTTCTCGCTCAATATCACTAAGATCACTAAGATCATCGTCACAATTTTTGATTATTTTTAGAGACCTGTTAACAATAATCGGATCAAATTCTGGGCCTTTTTTACATGTCACTGGTATAATTGCGTTCAAGTACGCTTTTATAATTAGCTCAGTATCCGGTGTCATAGTAACGATATTAACTAGAGTTTCTTTGTCATAGCAGTACATGCCGAGATACTTTAAAATTTCTCGTTTTGAAAAACTATTGTATAAGATCTTGTTTCTTTTTATTCCCATTATCTTAGATTCTGCTAGTTTGTCGAGATTATCATGTATATCGTTTGTCTTTTATATCATCTCTTTCACCGTAAGCTCGTGATGTTATTAAGTTCGATTTTATTATCAAATCTAAATTTCCAAAATCAAACGCGAGCAATTGTTTTTTTAGTAGGATTCCAACTTGATTATGTTCTTCTATGCAATCACCAGGATGACAGTATCTGCTCATCACATCAAATTTTTCTATTCCTTCTTTCAATTGTGGTCTTCGCATATGCATAACACGAACAAATTTGTTTTCTTCTTCTCACAATAGAGAGTATATCATTGGAATTGAAATTTTTTTCTGGTATTTATCACACGTGCCGCCAGTGATACATCCTCAACATTTATTTCAGGGTTAAAAATAAAATTATAAAACTGTCTCGCAATAAACATAAAATTTTGTGTTGACATTTTTTTATAACATTAGATTCAATTTGATCATCGAGTGTGTATATTTGAAATGCTGTCAGTCCTGGAAACGGATGTTCAGCAGCGACAACATAAAATAGAAAATACAAGTACTTGTTAACAGTCTTTTCTGTCGGGATTGTAAAATATTGTGTTGTTGTAATATATGTATTCGTTGTACTATACAGTGATGTCCAGTTGATATCATCGTTTGATCCTTCAAACCGCCAATTATAAATTCGACCAACAATGGGGTTTAATCGACCTCGCAAATGAAATTGCCAAATAGCAACTGCAGTAGGACATCTAATTTTGATCCAAAAATTTTCAACTTCTCCGTTTGTCGTCCACTCATGTTTATCAGAGAAAGCGTAATAAGGATAATTTTCAGGATAATACGATGATGCGCTTTGCTCAAACCCAACTCGATTATCAGTTGCCTTAAAAAGTGTTGGAATATACCCAACAGTGTTTTTGGTTCGTTTTACATCACCAGATACACTATCAACGTACACTTTATTTGTCAGATCATTATGATTCACTGGAACATATGTCGTAGTTATTTTGTTGTTTCTCATGTTTATATTACCTGTCATTGCCCCGCCGGATTGTCTCAAATACGGGTTCAGCGCTACTTTTAACTGAGCATAACTAATAGCATCAGTATTATTCGCTGGTGGCGAGGTTATCGGTAATCCAGTTAGTTTTGAATTTGACATAGACAGGTTACCTGTCATTGTGTCTCCGGCTTTGTTAAGTTCATTATCGCCAACAGATTTTAGTTGCGCATAACTTACCGCTTGTGTTAAATCTGATGGTGGATACACAGTTTCCAATCCTAACGCTGGTCGACCTGACATGTTAATAACATCTGCAACTGTTTCACCGGTTTTATCAAGTTTGTTATTATCTACATACTTCAACTGCAAATAGCTTACCGCTTGGGTTTGATTTAAGTTTGCAGGTAGATATCCGGTCTCTAATTTTATAAATTTTTTCCTGACATATCTAAATTACCGCTTAAAATTCCTCCGGCCTTGTCGAGTTTGTTGTCGTCGACGGATTTAAGTTGTGCACAACTAACAGCTTGTGTATTAGCAACATTTATTGTCCGATAGGCCGTTTCTAAACCTAGTACTCGTTGATTTAACATAGACAGGTTTTCTGTTATTCTGTCCCCAGGTTTTTTTTAAGGTAAAATGATAAATCAATGCTGCCGTCTGTTATTGTACTTACAGCCGACGAATCTCCTAATGTTGTTCCAAATTTTGTATCATAGCTCATTATTTATTTGTTTTCTGAGAATGTTTTTTATAAGTAAATTATATAACAGCAATGGCAAAATCGTTTATATTAAATTTTGATACAGAGCGGCTGGTGAAACACAAACATTACAATGAACTTCCAGATTGCTACTATCTCATCTCTGGTCGTATTATTAAATCTTTGATTCAACAATAGCTTTAACTACGATCGTATGTATATCTACGCAATTAATCCGCAACAAGACAAATACGAGTTATTAAGCGAGTACAACGACAAACTTCGTGATGAACTTAACGCTGGTGATGATATATTTATGACCAGGCAAGCAGAGGAATTAATTCCAGTAAATGAACTTGATTCGTCCGAACATAAAATAGTTGTGTTTGACGATATTCCGCTAAACAACGAAGAGATAAACAAGATTAAATCATACTTTTCACTGTCGAGTAATAAAAGATGTAATTCTGTCTTCCTTGCTAAAGGTTTTTACAACGTTGACAGATTTATCAGGCGAAATACGGGATGTTTCATACTATTTCCCGGACTAGATGATGTTGACGTAAGAAACATTGCAAACGAGAAGTGAAGTTACGTAACAAAAGATAAATTTATTGAATTATATCATAAGGCAACCAAAGACAAATATATTTTTTTTCTTATTTGATAAACTCGCACGTGATCCAGCTAAGATTTTTCGTTGTTGTAATGACACATTGCTATAGACAAATTTTATAATGCGTATAGAAAATAAACAATGGACGAACATAAAAAAGAATCGAATTACTAAAGAAATTTGTTGCAACTTGAGCTGCTTTTAAGAAAAAAGTGGAAGAAGTTCGCCGAGGAGAAGTTCAAGCAGAAGAAGCAGCCACTAGTTTCCTGTTACTGAAACGCTAATCGGCAAACAACCAGAAATGTCAACAATATCTCCAGAAGAACTAAAGAAAATACATGAAAAGGTTTGTTAAGTTTACTTGGAGATAACCAAAAGAGGAAACTAGCAAAATTGTAACTGAACCTGTGAGAAACATTGCTGATTCTGTTGCACGACAGGCGAAATTGATAAGTTAATGAACAATCCTCTTGCGCTTCAACATGCGATAGCGAGATTGACGGTGCATCCAGCTGAGTTAAAGAGGCTGATAGAAGATGGTTCAGAGAGAACTAAGGAATTATCCGAGCATCAAAGAATGATGCAAGAAAGTAGTGTAGAAGGTATGTCTATTCAAAGACAAATAAGATTTTAAAGAAAACAAGCTAGGGAAAAATTAATGATATTGAGGATAATTTTTTTGTTAAAAAATATTTGTTAAAAGAAAAACTAAACGATCTTGACAACATTAGAAAATGGTCAGAAGATGATTATAAAAAGTGATAAATATTTTAGAAAAAGCATACATTGATTTTATAAAAGCTGAAGAAATGATTAAAAATGTGAAGTAGAAGAAATATTAATACCTCTGTTAGGTAAACTGAGAGAAGGAATTATTGCTGAGACTTTGTATAAAACAACACGTCAGTATAGAATATGAACGTAATCGAGATAAAAGATTACCAGAAGAAAAAACCCCCACTGGATCTGGTGTAAAAGTGTTTACATCAAATGCAGCAGCGGAGAGGGTGAACCCTACAAATTAGTGTTCGAACCAAAAGATTTAAACATGAAAATCATACTAAATAAAGCAATAATATAAGGTCAATAACACTAAACCAGAACCTCTAACCGAATTGAGATTCTCTCTACGTGGGTTATTTACGCTGTTACTCATTCGTGACACCTGTGTTTGTAAATGCTATGCGTGTTCGTTTATGTGCTCGTGCTTGTCATTTTTGTCAGTCCACCCTCTCTGCTGCTGTGGATTTTTATCCAAATATTGTATCAAATCTGTTACGATATCTCGACCTCGGATCATGTAAATTTATTGTAATAAAACCAAACGGGGTAGCTTGCGAGTGTGCAAAGAAATTTTAAAATTTGTTCATATCCATGTCCCCTGAACACCAAGTATAATACATATTTTGCAGCGTATGATTATCAACTCCGTTAAACACAACCAAATTATTACAGTTATCTCTGATCACTTTAGGTATTTGTGTATAACGCTGGGTAACATAAATCACGTCTGTATTTTTATGTCTACCTCGAGAAAATATCCGAGCTAGATTTGAATGTTTGTCCAGCATCACATCGTCGTATACTACTAAATTATTAATACGTCCATCCAGGTCATCTACAGATGGCGCTTCATCAATATCAGTGATAAAATCAATAACACTGACTCCATCACTGTCACTGTCTTCATATAACGATTTTGCATTTTCATTAAAATCTTTAAGTACTTCATAGCATCGTTAATCATCTACAGATGGTGCTACTAAATACAAATTATCCCACTTGAGCGATCTCATTATCAAATTAAGCAATAATTGAGTCTTACCACTTCTAGATGGTCCAATTATTATCATTCTAATAGAATTCGGTAGCGCTGGGTGATGCTTGACTGGCTCCTGTTTGCGTGTCGCCGAAAAGAGAATTATATCCATAATAATAAATAATATGAATCTATATTGTGTTCGATGCAAGGCACCCACCCCCACCGTTGGATTATCAACAATAATAACAAAAAATAAAAGACGGGCACTGACAGAAAAGTGTGAAAAGTGTGGCGCAAAAAAAAAAAAAAATTTATTTCGTCTAGCACAAAGACAGGAGGTGATATCGCTGCTTCGTTGGGAAAATTACCTGGGACTCAGTGGGCGAAGTATCCCGGAGAAAAACACTTACCCGGATACAATTATTGTGGTCCTGGAACTCGATTTGATATCCGACTTGACGAACGAGATCAACCAAGACCAGGAGAGTATCCAATAAATAAGATTGATCAAGCGTGTCACGTTCATGATGTTGCATATAAAAGCAAGGATTTACAACAACGCCATCTCGCAGATGTGAAATTGATTCATGTGTGAAATTCTATACCTGATAAATCTCTCATAGAAAAACTCGCTAGTTTTCTAGTGAAATCTGCTATGAAAGGTAAAATAATGCTAGGGGCTGGGTAATTAATTATACAACTATTATAATGGAACCCATTTATTATAGCCCAAGAGGATATTGGAAGGTCAGAGCTGCTATTAGTAAACTTGCTGAAGCAGCAAAAGTCTCACGTGCTGCTGCTACAGCGTGGTTAGCACGACAAGCAATATGGCAAATCTATCTACGTCCACCTAAAAAAATTCAGTACGCGCATTTTGATGTCAGCGTTCCTAATGAAGTTCATCAAGCAGATATTTTGTTTTTACCACATGATACCATTAAAACACGTGGACGTCAATCACGCCTATACAAATACGCGTTAACTGTTGTTGGTTGTTGCAAGTAGATATAAAGAAGCGGAACCATTATCAACAAAAACAACATCTAAAGTTGCATCTGCGTTTGAACGAATTTATCGACGAGGACCTTTGCGATGGCCACAGTTGCTACAAGTTGATCCTGGCAAAGAATTTCTTGGTGCAGTATCATCGCTGATGAAAAAACATAATGTCAAAATCAGACAAGGACACATTGCAATTCATCGTGATCAGGCAATAGTTGAACGATTTAATCGAACACTCGCTGAGCGGTTATTTGGATACCAGTATGCGAAGGAAATAATTCAGGCAGATACAAGATCTCGCGAATGGGTTGCAAGATTACCAAGTGTGATAGCTGCGTTAAATAATGAAATTACTCGTGCAACTTCTATGAAACCTATTAATGCAATTACAAAGAAACACATACCCCGTAGCGATGGCTATGGACAACGACGTCACTTTTCAAAACAGTCTGTGTTAGGTAATGTGACTGTCAGGTATTTATATGAACCTGGTGAACTTGAAGGGGGTAAAAAAAGAGCAATTGATCCTATCTGGAGTGTGACCACACATAAAATTTCTAGCGTGGTTAGATCTACGGGTAGACCCGCAATATACAGACTGGATTCAAATTCTCCTCAGCGTGGATTTGTACGCGAACAATTGCAAGTAATTCCTGAAGACACACAGTTACCACTGCGTTCACTTTTGTAATTTTTGTCTGAATTTGATAACTGATCTCCACATTTTCATAATAAATAAGATGATATGTGGTGATCCGTTATCAAATTCAGACATTTTGATATGGGTTCAGTATCATGATCAAGCATACTAAACTACCGAGTTTATTTTTGTAAACTAGCACCCCTACGTCGATTACAGTCAAGAAAGGTCAGCATCACATTCTCGTGGCGATGTGTTTATTGTCCGTGGAATTATATTAGTATAGTTCAACAAAAATTCCTCAGCGGTTGGTGGTTTTTCTTTGTGAGCTTGATATTTCAGAATTCTTTGCTGATAATAAAATATCATAATCCTGTATTTGTTTCCGCCGCATTTCGTGCAAATATCTAATTTGCCCCGCAGTCCTTTTCCGCAACCTAAACACGGTCTAGGACCCGTTGATCCTTTTTTCAACGATTGATTATGATATGTGCAGTAATCCCCGTAACAATTCATGTTGCATTTTTCAGTTGTCCCTTGAAACATCCACCTGCAATGATTAGGTCCTGCTGGAAAAGGCATTACTATATGTAATGAACATACTTTTTTAATTAGAGATATAATTATACTATTAATATATATACAAGATGAGCAGCGAAACAATAATGACAAATAGCACAGATGATATCCTGTATGATGATCATAATTCTAATTATGATCTTGTTTGTGGTTTCTTCTGCGAGATCTTGCCAAGGGAATGTCCAAATTCATCATCGTCCGACAAAGATGTTGTTGCGATAAAATCTACCCCGGATCAACCGGATACCCTGGTAGAATCAAAGATATCCGAAGAGGAATATTGGGATCTGCTTGACGAGAAAATTTTTGATGAACTTCTCAACGAGGACAACGAGATTTTTGAAACAACTCCACAACACGAATTATATGAAATTGCCAAATTCAGTTACTGGCACTTTCGTGAATACTCTTCGATGTTTCTGAATTCGTTCAACGCCGTTTTTTGGTATTCAAGTAAAGAACGCGCAATCAGTAATTTTGTTGTTCTTGGTAATAAATATGAAAAATCATGTAGAGAAATAATCATGCAACGCTTCGATAGATTTTACGTGTTTGTGTCTGATGAAGATTTTAATCGTTTCGCCGATGAATTTATCGGACAATCATCGGTCACCGAAATAATTCCAAAATTTCGTTCAAGGTATCCTGTATTTGATCTTGATACAAAATTCATTCTTGAGAAATTAATATACCGTCACAGGGAAACTGAAATAAGGCAGAGTATCAAGCGAATTAGCGTCGATGAAATCATCGATTACTTCTCGCAATTATGCGATTCTTCTCGTGATTGTGTATTTGTGTTTGAAACAAATAGAGGTTATCATGTTCTTTGTAAATCAACGCCAGTGACATTTGACCAGCAGCGGGATTTAACAAACCACGCCGCAGATGAAAAGACTCCCGGTTGGAGCATTGATAGACAAGCTGGTCTTTACAGTATCAAGCTGAATAAAACAAGATCACATAAACCAGGAAAAAAAATACAGCATGTAAAAAACTAATATCTCACAATGATCATTTTACTGCATCTGATTTGTTAGTTTGTCCAACTTCGATTCAGCCTAAATATACAAGATGTGACAATGATGATGAAATCAGCGACAAAATCATTATTAGTTGTGACAATATTCCAGCTGAAGATATTGAACGAATTTCTGCAGCGTTGACAGGAGAACCAGATCAACTAATCAGTGTTGTTAGTGTATCTCAAAACAGAGCTACGATATCAAGACGACCAGGACATCATTGCAACATTTGTGATCGTCGCCATGGATATAATTATGTCCATTAATTCATAGAAGATAAATGTGATAATTGTCTTGTATTCATCAACGATGATTATTATTCTATTGTTTGTCCTAGAAGCACAGGAAAACAAATAACTATACCGATTGATGGTGATACCGTCGATGAACAAATACAACGAATAATCGATGGAAAATCCAACAATGCCGTGATGCAAGAGATCATCGATGACAATTTTCCAGGACAACGTATCATTGACAGGAAATATTTAAGACATCTCATATCGATGAGACGTAGATGTCATCATCCAGGGTATTTCAGAGAACGGAATCCAGATTATTCGTACACTGCATTACGAACCCATGAAGGTGGTCCAGGTTTTAGAATAATTCCCGACGAAGACTACATCGATGGATCAGCATGCGGATTTGGTTAATCAGAAGCGGCATGGAATTCATTAAAACCAAATCAATCTGTTGTTAATATTTCTTATCGTAAGACGTTTACGGAAAAAGTAAAATCAGATCGTGGAATAGAATTATATAATGATATTACTGGTGATATTATATTTAAACAAGACGACCGACGACGTGTTGTTATTCAGTGGGAGAGTTTGCACAGGATAAAAGAAGTTCCAGATGTGATAATTGTTGATGAATAGCATGGAATACGACGACAGCAATTTGCGTCAGTAAAGTATAGTAGAGAACGCTGGGACAAATTCGATGGATTAGTGACGGCGTGTAAACGATTAATTGTTCTCGACGCTGATGCTGACGAAGATGATTTGATATTGTTCAGGGACAAGATGGGACGGTCGACGATGAAATTCATTATCAACAATTATGAACCCGACCATGGAAAGAAATTCATCGTTGAAACATCTCATAAAAGTAATCTATTGAATTTAATAGAACAACTAAACCGGAATAAAATTACAAAAAATAAAGTTGAAGTCTTCACGCACAATGAACACAGAACAGATTATTCCGTGGAGAATTTAGCAAAACAATTACAGCATTTAGGATACCGCGTCAGATACTATCACGCTGATACTGATCCGGCACAAAAGAAGTTAGATTTCAGTAGTATCAATACTGCTTTCGATGACGTTGACGTCGTCATAACCAATCATACTCTTGAAGCTGGTGTCAGCATCACCGATGAAAGGTTCACTACGATGTTTGTATTCTCGGAAGAATTAGGATCCGTTGAAGCGACTAAACAAGCGATTCATCGATTTCGCTGTATTAACGAAATACACTATTCGGCAATAAGAAAACAACACGATTGTAAATTAACTGTTATTCGTGAAGAAATAGAAAAAGTTATTGTTGATCGCGAACGATTACTCGACGACATAACAAAAATTATCGAGATGTCCTAACGCTGGTGAATTACAAACCGCGTATGGATTTGCATATCTTAGCGACATCATCGATGATAATAATTCCAAAATGTATTTCACGCCGAGATTAATTACGATGATGAAGAATACTGGTTATGAGATTATACAAACTCCCGTAGATGATTATGATACATGGAAACGAAAAAATAACATCAAAAAACCAAATAATGAAGACATCAATAATAATCCTGTCGTAAATGAATTTTTGAAGACCAGTGTCGGTAACAGAATAAAACAATCAAAATCTAATTCTGTAGACGGTCCTCAATATTACAAGTACAATCCCCATGAAAATCGTGGAGAAAAGTTAGAACCTTACGAAACAAAGAAATTATTTCTGAATCATATGTTTCAGTGTGATGTGGGAAAGTTACCAGCGGAACAAGTTGAACAATTATATAATAATTCAACACGACTAAAACGAGCTCAACGAGTAATTGTTGATAAATTTAATCATGGTGAGGCGATCAACGCTGAGATGTTTCGTTCTGATAAAATAAGTCCACGTGAGAAATAACCGCGATTAGAAATGTTTTACAAACACTGAATTTGCCTGATATTGTTCCTGAGGACTTATCAACGACAGCAGTAACAGTATCAGGACCAGATTTAAGAATGCGCATCGAGATCATGATCGTTAATAAAGA
>JAECUM010016635.1:0-42890 GCA_016617855.1 Megalonaias nervosa | reverse complement strand
CCCCCTTGCACAAAGTCCTGACCCCCCCTGCAAAAAATCCTGCGGGCGCCCATGAATACTCCTCATATTCGAAACTTATTTCATACAAAGAGTTCTTGGTAACAACACCTTCGTAAAATTAAACCTAATGAAATGTTATTTTCAGAATGAAATCTTGAGAAAAAGCATCATGTCTGCATGATCTTTCTTTGAATGAATTATTAACCCTATATCGCTATAGCTGCATGCACAGAAAATCGATGACAATTCCATGACAAAGGTAATTAAGTTGTACATGTTCAACGCATCCGCAATTTTCCATTAGTGTCACATGGGTTGACGGTAAAAGCATGTAAGCTACAGCTTTGATAACTTAGAGGCTTTAAGTTACAAAAGCACCAGTCAGCATGTTATACGACCATCTCGTGCCCTTTTCCCTAGCAATGACATTTATCTTAGAGCTAAAAACCTGCCAGCTGCATGATAAAATCTGAAGCTGGATAAAATTTCATCAAAATATATGAAGTAGTTTTAAAAAATGACAACCTAGATAAAGAAGCAGGCCAATGATTTTCTTATTTTTATTTTACCCTAACTATTGGGGCAGAGGGTATGTTTATCAATTTTATGAGGCAATATCTAGCCCATATATACAGCAGGCTAAAGTTGTATGATAATACCTTCACTGGCTCAAATGTTAGATGGACAGTGGTTGCTGATTGATATTTTCTGTCTGTGCCCTTAAGCTTGAAACTGAAATCATTGCTATGGTATCTCTAAATACAATGTATTAACATAATATGCCTAATTTAAGACGGCTGTAAAAATGCATCATTAAAAGTCAAATCATAATTAAACATGACAACACAAGTATTCTTGACTTGACTTTGACCTTAAGAAATGACAGAACGTGGTATGAAATACTCTCTGTATCTTTATACACACATTCGTCCTAATATTTTAAACGGCTTCCGAGCTACAGCCTGGATACAAATATTGAAGATGCTTACATTTAATAAAGAACCATGAAAGTGGTATATGAAACACCCTCAGATTATGATGGATATAAGCATATTCAGTTTCACCTTTCTAAATATGGGATTTTAGTTCAAGACTTGGCAAGAAATATATGCATATTGGCATGTGAGCATAATTTTGTAGATAAGATTATCAAAGTCATAATCAGTCTAGATGTAAAACTGTACCATGCTGGATAATACTACTCTTAATGGCTTTAAGTAACAGCCGAGACATCAAAAGGAGTGCCGGTGTGTACATTTACAAAACATCATCCAGCCATTAGGTTAGTTTCAATAAACCTTCCAAGCAGAATAATTTTGGAAGATTTTGTAAAAAAATTAAATAAGTATCCGTAGACACTGATTCCACATTTTCGTCAAGTTTGTGGACATTGCCCCTTGTATAGTTGTTATACTGGATGATTGCGTAGGTAACCATCAAAGTCTGTGTAATCATAAGTGAGATACGGGAAGAAAAAAAAGAATTAGGTAAACATTGTGACCTTTCATATCACCATGATTATAATCTATACAGCTACCGGTATGGTGTGATCCAGGAGCAAAATTTTAAATGCTGCAAATGTGTAGTTCTCTTTACAGTCCGGTGTGTGTGTGTGTGTGTGTGTGTGTGCGTGTGTATATATATATATATATATATATATATATATATATATAGAGAGAGAGAGAGAGAGAGAGAGAGAGAGAGAGAGAGAGAGAGAGAGAGAGAGAGAGTTCTAGGATGAAAATCTTAACTATTGCAATGTTATGAGCCAGGGTCAAGTTCACAACCCCTAATATCTAATTATGTTTCCTCATGCCCTTCAAACGTATATATAACTATAAGCTGGAGACCTCTACAGTTTCAAAGTGAGGACCCAAGAGCAAGTCTCCTTCCTCCGGGACTTTACTGGAAACCTGTCTAATTTCTTCTCATGTCCTTCTACCATTATATGTTTAGAAGGTGTGCGTCTCAGCTGTTCTCAAGATGAGTTATTTATGTAAAATGTTACTGTGATTTGGCAAGTATTGATTGGAAATTCTGATATCATTACTAATTCACCGTTTGCATAATGATTTTGAGACGCCCATCATTTTATTATATATCAACTTATTTGCTCCACTGTATCTTTTGTGGAGTCTTCTATTGCTTCTTTCTCCGTCGTCTTGGTCAAACTAATCCCATTTGTGCAGTCGGAGTTTCCACAAAGCACATGTCTTCGTCTGGGATGCGTGACTTCTCCACTCTCTTTATTACATGGAATCATCGACGGTAATAGTTGCAGTTGTTTCAATATGTATACATTATTCCTGTGCGCTTTTTTTTTTTTTTTATAGAACTCCAAGCTACAATGTCGTCACTGTTCAAATCTGGAAGTTTGTCTTAGATTTTCTATGCAAGTCCAAATATGTGACACGTATTTCACATACGAAAGGCATTTAATTAGACTTTGAATTCTCTGTTGTTCATTTTTTCTTCTTCTGCTTGAATGAATGAGGATATAGTTTTCACTCAGAGAAAAAATATTTTGTTCATACACAAACAGTACTATACGACAGAATGAAGCAGTGTCAAAGAAAGTTTTTTTTGTGCAAATTAAGCTATTTTCATGAATTTCAAGTAGTTGTTGTTTTGGGGTTAACAACATTTCTCAGCGCAATATAGGCTATACATGGCGGCCAGTATAACTGGTGGAGGAAGAACCCAGAGAAAACCCTGGTAAGAACCAACGACCCACGGGAAGCTACTGGCTACTTTCTCGCGTACCACCACCATTGGCCGAGCCTGAAACTCAACCCCACGCGGACAGAGGTGAGATGGCAGCGCGAACGCTTTAGATCACTCAGCCACCAGGGCCCCGAAATTCATACAACTCTAATTACCAAAATGCGAACGTTCTTCACTTAAGTAAATAATATAGTCCTATCGTCTTCTGTAATAGTTTCATTAGTAGTTCACCTTCTGTGGGCTGTGGGTGAAGGACAGACAAGACGTGACCACCCCCTTGACGTAAGAGGTGATCAACAGAGGCAGGAGCAGTGGCGGCTCAGTGGTTAGTGTGTCAGACTCCGGCCGAAAGGGTGCGATTTCAAACCCTACCATGAGATAAACGCCGGTTGGCTATTGTGATGCGTTCTTCAGCATCAGCACAGATGTTTTTTTGGTGGGGTATAAGTAATCTTTTGTTTTTTGTTGTGCTGTAAACACAAATCAAACCAAATCATCTCGTTAGTTGACTGCAGAGCCGAAGGTGTGAGCTCCCAGACGATGTGAGCGTCAGACAACAGACACTGATGTTGGCATAGTATATTTGCGCCAATGAACATACTTTGAAAAAATAAATCACACACACACACACACACACACACACACACACACACACACACACGACTTTAAAATGACTGTAACCAAAGCTGACTCACTTGTCATTCTTGTTGGCCACTTTTCGACAAAAAGCCTTGAAGGAAGGTCCCTGATAGACTAATATCTGATTCCTAAGGCACTAAGGGAAAACAAAAATGACCACGGTTCAGAATCTGATGAGCACATTTATTTTGTGTTTTGGAAAGAATTACTCTTGACTAAATTAGCTAGACTATGTGTATGATTTACTAATTTCTACTTTTGATATTTTCCCTTGCGAGAAGTCCGTAGATTCACAGTTGGCACAGTATACAAAATAAGCTTAGCGAACCTGTATTTAGTCTTGTTATCCCGTAATCTTAATTTATGATATACACTAATGACATCTAAAGTGACATTCTAGTCTTAGAAGGCGTTCCCGTGCTTCTTCAAAAACGAGGTCACATTTTGCACTGAGAAAATAACATTATCGCTTATATACAGTACAATTTGACCACAAATATGCATCAGTGAAAATGTTTTTTGCGCAGTTAAATCAAGTTTAATAAAAGTTTTATAATTATCATTACCGAAAGGAAGTTCTCCACCTGAACGGGCAAACCAAGACCATTATTTTTTTAAAAATTATTTCATAACCGACTTACAACTACGCAGGTTTGTCTTCCTTGACATATAGACGTCTGACTCTCCTTGACCGGACATGACGCTCTCATACCAATTTCATTAGCTGCGTTTTCAGAGCAGACCTCGAAATGACATTGGTGAATAGACGAAGTTTCATCTATCCAGTCATGATTGAAAAATCAGCACATATTATAATCTGATGAACTCACTGTTCAGAATCACGAACAGAAATGTTCTTGATCTATTTTCGTGAGCCATTGTTCCATCGATCGTCAATACGTGTCTCGTTTGCTTCCGTCTTTCTTACAGTCTACAGTTACCGAACGCAGAAAAAAGGCAAACTTAATCCACATGAGAGCTACTTAGTGTTGCTGTCTCTGTCTGGCAATTTATCACACAGACTAATTAATGTCAGACGGGTTCTTCTGTTTTGCATATTTTCTTCTTTTTTCACTTGGAAAAATAAGGACAGAATTTTCACTCGCAGAATAATATAGTTGCATGTAGAAAGTACAAATTCACAAAAAGGAAGAATCACTGAGATGGTTTGTTCAATTTAATCAAGTGTAACATGAAACGTTCTCTTCCAAAGTGTATTCAATAAATGCCAGAACGTTGCTTCCAGTATGTAAACAACAACAAAATATCTAGCTATTTTCGGTTCTTATTCCCTTCTTACGTTTCAAATTTATTTTTTATTGTTTCATTGTGAAATTTGTTTCATCACCAAATTATGAGGGAAAAGATAAGGGGTAAAACAATAAGGCGTTTGATTAGTGGAATAAATATTTGTATATTTTTGACGATACTTTTAAAAGAATAAAGCGCTCCTCTTCCAGTGAGTAAACAACGAGAAGGGTTGATATTGAAGATATTCAAGTATGGTTGTTTCTTGAAAATTGTTTCATCACCAAAATATGAGGGAAAAGATACAAGTTCCCAGACGATGAGAAAATCTAACATCAGGTGGGCAGCACAGCAAGGAGAAACTTGGCCGTAGTCATGTCTAACTTTGCCGTAGTCCATGTTTAACTCAGGTTCTTACACCGAATATATTTTTCATGAGTGAGATACAATATATTAAATATTTTATGGAAGTATCCTATATCTGCGATCTGATATAAACATCATGATCGCCATTATAATGGAGAACTCATGGACACCGATGCGAAGTCATGTTCTGTTAACCTTTCCATTTACCAATCAAATTACAGCTTTTACATGTAATTAAATAAAAGACATCAGTCTGATTTTATCGTCTCTAACGATTAATCTCTAAACAAGAAATGTAACGATTATTGTGATATTATTACTAACATAAGTGGAGCAGGAATTCCAAAGGTCGAGAAGACCCGAGCCTTTATCAGTGCCTGTCCTATCTACTTATTACATCTTCTTTGTGGAGGCAAATGCTCTTCATGAAGAAGTTCTATGAAAATTTGTTCCATCACAAACTATATTATAGACCTGGATTCTTTTTCAAATTTTTACAAAAATGAATTAATATTTCATGTAAAATATTTTCTGACAGGGACAATATCTCAAAAGCATTCACATGTGTAACAAACGAACAGATCAACCCAAATGTTAGAATATATGTATGGTTAGAAAATTAAAATTAGATTAAATTTATGCTTAAAATAGTTTTGACTAAAAATGTCTGAAATATGGCAGGAAAAATGGAGCCAACCACCTCGGTCAGATAAAGATTTGTTGTATACAGTGGAAGATGCACGGCATCGCTGAGAGGAGCTGGAATGTACAACAACATAGGTGTCGGCTCTGCAATAAGCATTAATCAGTGCACGGGAGGAGAATTAATTTAGTATACCTATTTCCTGAGACTAACACGCTCCGTGTATTAATTTCTAGGTCGCTTGGCAAGCTATTCGCACCTCTGAGTCCCACAGAAACCAATTTACAGCGGAGTGCTAATAGACTTGGGTAGGTTATAAGTAACGGGAGGTTAGGGTCGGTCCACTTTATTGCATTATAAACCTGTAAATCTTAACCCGTATGGTGCCAGCACTAAGCGGCTCAAAACTAAATAGCGCAATGGAGAGGAGACAGCTACATATATTGGCGACCTGTCAGTGTCTCTGAGTCTTATAACGGCTGTTGTTAGATCGAAAAACTAAATAGACATAATCCGGTTTATAATACTTGTTGAAAATGAAATGCGAGATGATATCACTGATGTCTTAACTCACTTACCACACACTGACACTGTGCATGCTGGCGTAAAATTTAATTTTATGGAATATTTTGCCAAACTGCCTGCTTGATGGATTCGAGGAATATCACAAATTGATGGTTCAGATGACACATCATCATCTTGAGTCGGATTAATTCCCTTTTGGTCTAAAAAAAAAATGAACTCGTACAATGAATATAATTATCTCGTTTTGTCTGATTCAGGTGCAAACTAGGAATACAGTTGTCTTCACTATTGCTCCATGTTAAAGCATCAAATCTGGAAAATTGTACGCCAATGAAGTTTTCATTCATGTACGAGACTAAACATTGACAAATCCTTACAAATCCGCATATAAAGAAGTTAATAAAAGTTATCATCTTAAGACAGCTGTAGCGTTCCATAGAATGAATATATAGAATTCACATATACTAGTAGTCAGAGAAATCACCTCACCCCCAATATATTTGATACTGATAGACTATTTGTTGGTTGATATCACCGATTCAGAAAATCGAGCAATCGTTTGCAGACAGTCCTGTTCGCAGAATATCTGTGAAACTTTGAGACACTTACTGGAATTTCTCGCGTAAATCCATATGGAATATCACAACCCTAAGTCCTGTGGCCATTTTA
Source organism: Megalonaias nervosa (assembly GCA_016617855.1). NCBI lineage: Eukaryota > Metazoa > Mollusca > Bivalvia > Unionida > Unionidae > Megalonaias > Megalonaias nervosa. Next base: position 36,076 of record JAECUM010016635.1, on the reverse strand, counting down.
AATTTCGTGGTTTCATACTGTTGTTACCAAATACCGGTAAGCGTCTAAACAGTATGAGGGTGTGTTCCAGACAGATTTGTATGCAGCAAAATTTACATTTTAATGAACAGACACGCATATAGTCTATCAGTATCAACGCTGATTGGGGAGGGACACTAACTTATCGGACTACCATACTAGCATTCCATTTCATTTGGAAATAAAAAAAAGTATAATTCTGATGAGGAAGGAGAATAGATATAAGCAAAGCAAATATATATAATATTTAGCCACGCACACACATAGAATATATGAGTGAAGTGTGTGTGTATATATATATATATATATATATATATATATATATATATATATATATATATATATGTAACGGGGGCTTTAATACAATAAAGCCTCGTAAATTGATTTGGCGATCGTTAACTAGGGGATGACCTCCCACGGTGTTATTGCTCAGTGTGGACGGATAGATAGAACGTTAACAGATAACTGAGCAAGGCTATTGAAAGAAATAAACAACTACGAGCCCCCTTTACCAATAAATAGAAATAAATTTAATTAATTAATACATAACCAAAATTTCACTTTTCAATCCAGCAGATTTACATTGATGGAATTTAGTCGCAGTGTTCACTTTAGATCATGTTACGAGTGGTGAATTAGAGAGTACAATTTCCACGCTTGACAGCATCACCTGGCGTCTCTCTCTCCTCTTGTCTTGTATTTCCACGTCTAATGTGTACGCTTTGGTCCCCTTTCTGACCCTGATTATTCCGACCTCTCTTAGATGCGGACTTCCCTCTTGGACTGTCCCATCGGTATTCTTTTTCTTTTTCTCGGGAGGGTATAAAACTGTTCCCTTAAAGACAAGAGTATGACGAAAGCTATATATGTTTCACCACTTATCTGTATATATATATATATATATATATATATATATATATATATATATATATATATATATATATATACATACACTATCTTTGTTCGTTATTCAGATTAGCGATTCACACTGCATAAATTCTGACCTAATGTGACCTTACGATTAACGGTTCTTACAAATGACCCCTGTAAGGTACATCCATAAATACATTCAAGTCTGGCTTAATTAGATCTCGCTTCACAGCAGCAATTGACACGTGGGCGGTGTATATAAACACAACTAGCCGTATATATCAGAATACAGTACTATACGTCTCCTTACAGCTAGCCAATTCCACTCAATACGATAAATATTCGATTACTATTGCATAAGATTCACTAAATTCTAGCTTACAGTAACCAATAACATGCAAGATCATTTAGGCATTGCTAAATCATATATAAATATACAATTGTCATTAATTCACGATAACATTATCATCCTACAAAGGAAATCAATTCATATAATCATAAGAAATATGACACATCTGCATATTAGGGTTAATTCATAAATCCCTATGAAATATTGCATATTTGAACATTCTTTGGATTACATCATAAATTCCTATGAAATACTACACATTGAATATTTGATTACATGCAATCCGTCAATTCTATCAATGAACTAAACTGTAACATTAAAGAAATAAATTGCATACAACTCTAGCATTAACAGATTTCTATGAAGCTGAATAATCGAGGCATAGCATGAATCATAAGCATATCAAACACATTTGCATAAAACCAAACAAATGAAATAGAATATTATATGGAAATTAAAATTGCTTACCTTAATGCTGTTTCCCCCCCAACACACACACACACACACACAATCGTGTGTCAAATCTCTATAGCCTGTCGTTTTCTTCCAAGACAGCTATCTGGCCTTTCTCTAGTTAACGAGGGAAATGCTATTCTTATGTTCCCACGGAGTTGGACCTGTCTTCTCAGAAGACAAGATTCGAACTAAAGAAATTTGTCTAAAGTTGCTACCTATAAATTCTCAGTCTCCCAAAGTGTACGCCTTAATGTTTCCTGACCAATCGGAAACAACTGTTCCTAAACCTTCCCCCAAAATAATCATGTCTTTCATCAGATTTTAACAGCCTAAAATATGCTGCAATTAGCTTTCCTTTGAAGACCAATCATTTGACATAAAGTCTCCTCCAACCGATACGGTCGGTAATTCTAATGTACTCTCTGTCACTATACCGTTACGATGACTGGGTCAATTCCATTGAAGCTTAAACGTAGACCCTTTTATGTTTCAGAGATGAAATAAGGGAAATCAGTGAACTTTCTCAAGACCTTTTTGGCTTGACTATGATAACTTCAATGCACAATTTATTCAACTTTAGAATTCAGTACTTCTTCAAAATTCGACAAATTACACTCTGAAAGTCGATGGGGGAAATATCCGACTAAAAATCAAAATCAGACTAAACTCTGAAAACCTATAGGGTAAATGATACTCAAAATTGTATTTTTGGTGACAAAATTACACTGAAACAATAAAATATTATTTTTTACTGACCAACAACAAAAATAAATATTATTATAATGAAAACTTTATTTTTATTATTTTGGAACTGAATTTCTAATTTTGATGGGGTAAATGGTACTCAAAATTAAAATTATCTTCCAGATTTCGTAATTTGAAGGGGTAAATGGTACCCAAATTATAATTATCGTCCAGATTTCGTAATTTGATGGGGTAAATGGTACTCAAAATTATAATTATCTTCCAGAGTTCATAACTTGATTGGGTAAATGGTACTCAAAATAACAAAATTATCTCTGAAATTGATATAAAAAAATATAAATCAGAATAAAAATAAAATATTATCAGAATAAATCTGATTATGAAAAAATATAATCTGAATCAAAATGAGAATAAAAATAAATAAATAAAAAAAAATAGCAAAAGAGAGTACCTGACGAGCAGGTTGAATGACGTCGGATATATATCTTCGGGGTAATTGTTATATTTGTTTCTCACTGTAATTGTAATTTTTCTTTCTCATTGCAATTATTGGATCGCTGAGCGCGATAGGTGTAATAAAAACACCTCCTCGGCGAACCCCGGGCGTTTTGAGGTTCGGGGGTGCCAGGCGAGTTACACCTAGAATTAGTTTTTATTTTGAAATCTTACAATCACCCGTACACAAGTATATCTTATCATCAACTGCTCGCAGGTGCCCCTCCCCCCATTATAGTAGCATCTGTCGCCAAATGCAAGATATTATATACACATTTCTACCTGATGTCATTCGGGAGTTAAAATACATGTAGGTATGCATACACCTGTTTGACCTGGATTTGTACACACGCAAGCGGCGCGTGATTCATACTGAGGTTACCCGTAATTGTAATAGCAAACTACAACCTACATGTGCGATCAGTTATACTGAATAAAATCACAATTATTGTAAACTGTAGCGTGGATTTATTTCAATTTCCAGACACCTTAATAAAATATACTGTATAAAATATCTGTATTCGATAATCGCACATCTATTTTCTGCACAAGATGTCATTCGCGAGATTATAAAATGCGTGTAAGTCTGTATATACAACTATGCTACCTGTCTTTACAGGTAAAAGCTAAAAATAACTTACCTGTGTTTTGTCCTGTTGTGAGAAACAGTAAAAAAGAACAATCGAGGCACAGTCATATAATGTTACGCACTTGCAAGCGGGGCAACTGCTTAATTACTCTAGCGGAGAAGTCGTTGCTTGACGGAGTTATCTCCCTTCGTCATATGGTACTATAGGAACATATGAAAATGTTATTTTCTGCTTCAATTTTCTCGAATACGCCGATTTAGTTATATTATCTGCGACACGTTGTACTGAAGAAATGCAAATATCAAAATATTTTCCAGCTGAATTCATTGATTGAAATATTATTTCTTCGCCAGTCTCCATGTTCGCGGATTTAACAACTTTCGGAAACTTACTGTGTTTCCCTGTACCACCTCGTGCAGTATTCTGACTTTGTGTAATAGCTTGCAAATTCGATAAAGAATTATTTTTCAGATTTGAATCAATATGATCGATTACAAGTCCTTCTTTGATTATTCCATAATAATATTCGAATACGAATCTATGAGATAGATACATTTTCCCCCAACAGTAAACATGAGACAACCAGCATTATTAACAGTACCGACTGGTTTTATTAGTCGACAGTGCCTGATTACACCATCACGAGATGCCTCATAACTTTTACTGATGGGATGCTTCACAAATTCATTTTGCTCCATTTGTATAATAATATTATTTGTCTTAATTGTTATTTTGAAAATCTGGCGAGATGGTCTTCGGCGGTTTTTATGGGAGACTCAACATTTTTTTTATCATAATATTGTTTCAGCTCTCTATATCTTTTACCACCACATTGCACACACAACTGCTTTTTTCCTCTGACCCCAACACGACATTTCAAGCATCGTTTTGGTCCTACACTTCCACGTCGAAAACTTTGCATACGGTAACCACAAGATTCATTTACGCATGTGCGGTTACACGGAGTTGTAAATCTTATCATTAACCAATTGTATTTATTCTTTGCTTGTATCCTTTTATATATACAATTAAAGTTTAATTAAACACATATTTGCCTTAATTATAATATGGAGGAATTTACGAGATCATCTGCAATTAAACCTTCTAGAGCTAGATTTGTTCTTGACAAACTCAATAACTTCGTCATCGGGAAACCAAAATTTAGTTTTTCGATGCAAGATTTGGTACTGATGAATAAAGATATAACTGATCGTATCAACGAAGCCATGAAGGAATTTCGCGACGATGGTGCAGTTCATACGTGGTCAACATTTAGAATCATATTGCTGGGAGGTGAAATCAATGGTAGAATGAATGATGAGCGAGGAAGGAAAATTATTAACTACCTCGATGATCAGCGATATATTATTCTAATAAAATTTATTATACAGACAGACGACGACCTTTGGATTATCCGTGACAAACGTGACCCTCTCCGCATGACCGTTGGAAGTAGCATCGCCACGTTGAATAAAAATTCCAAACCAGGAACATTGACCGGCATCGACAAACCATATTACGAACGAGCGTATCATGCGACTGCAGTTTTCTATGCGTTATATCCGTTAAATGATAAACTGACGTCGATGATCTCACGCCGATGAAACTGTCAATGACGACAATGACTTCGCCATCGACGTTGAATTGTGTAGCTGAGCGAGTTACAGAACATTTCTCAGCAGCGATTCGTGGAAACGGTTTAACGGATCAACGACGTGATAAAATAAACACATAGGTGGAGCAAGTTAAAGACACCGGAGCATCTATCATCGACGATGCTGAGTTAGAAAAAATATTAAGATTTCCATTACGGTGAAGACACTCACCGGTAAGATTTTATACGCGCCGAAATACACAAAAAATGGAGCTACGATAACAATCATTGATCATATCACGCATGCATGGACGTCTGCGGTGATGATATTTCCACCAGACAGAACAGTTAAATTTTACGACGGTGTTATATTTGATTTTATCAACGATATCAGTAAGAGTGACCCTGTATCTGTTTGGTTATTTCGACGTTCCGATGATGGAAATTACGATCAGTCTGTGCGGCCTAGCGGAGAAATTTATCGTACAGAATCACTCCACGAAGAACTTAAAAATCTTGCTCTGAAATACACGAACGGTGATGAAATAACTGTCGAACAATTACTGAACAACTGTTTTATCGTTCCATCAGTTGCTGCTCACTTTGCTTAGGAGAAAAATTCATGGAGTTTTACAAGATCGGAATTTCTCGAAGACGTCCAACGTAGTTGCATCTAATACGGACAAGGCGGATTATGGAATACTCGATACGATCACAGCGACGTTATATCAGTTGATATGGTAGCGTGTTATCCTGGAAGTTTTCTTGGATACGGAGATTGTTCTGAATATTTTAAAAGATTTGGTCATCCACGTCACGAGATGACAAGAGTTGCGATCAATGGACCTTTGCCAGATTTTGATCTGACTGGATTCGCCTGCGTGGATTCATTTGAATTTGCACGAGATCTTCATCCGATTGTTTATGTGTTGTTTGGAAGTCATTTCTCAGAAAAACACTAGGCTCCTATTGTGTTGTTACGATACATTCTTGATGTAAACATTTTAATATCGTTGAAAGTAAGTGGCGCGATAATATCGTATCTTCCGCAGAAACAAGTCTGGTTGCCAGAACCAGATAAATTCGATGTAGAAAGCGAAGTGAGAGAAAAATTTCCCAATTTTGACGAGGATGAAGTTGTTAAACTTATTAATGTTGTATCCGGATACAACAAAGAAAACAATGAGAAAGTTGCAAAGGATCTCGGCAGAAAAATAATCGGTAAGTTTACTCAGGGTGGTGCGTATGATCATAAACGAACGTGTACCATTTTACAATTGCTGATACGACGGAGAAAGGTACGTTTTTGAACCGAAATGATGTTTGGTTGTCGAACGGAACTAAATTAGGTACAATTGTGAGTTACACCGATGGCGAGTCGCCGCAATCTACTCATTTAAGATCTTCGATGCTCGCGTACGTTTCAATAAATTTGCTATCGATGAGAAACAGATTTGTTGATACCGCGGTTAGAGTTGCCAAAGATTCATTTTATATAAATTAAAAAATATTTGGATTTGCTACATGGATTACTTGCACTGGTGAATGGGGATCATGAAGAATAAAACGCGGAAACATAGTTATTCTCAATCCGCAGACGTTGAAATTGCGGAAAAGTATTAACAATGAAATACCAACATCGACAGCGCCATCTGTGTATGCTCCTGTAGCCAGGCATACAACCATTTATTTTAATGGGTGTGGTGGTTCTGGTAAAACAACACGCGCGATTGAATTATTTAGAAGTTCAGATATGATTGTGCTGACGCCCACACACAGACTCGCCAGAAAAATGAACGAAGGAGGGGTAAAATCACAGACGTATCATTGTTTTTTTCCGATGGTGCGGAGACGCATGGACTCCATCGCGGATGGGTGAGAAATATGTTCCTGGAATTATTATCTGGGACGAAATTTGTACGGTGTCGTTGGAAGTATTAAAAAAGTTTCTTATGTGGCTGTTATCGAAGAATACAGCTGTGATAATGTGTGGTGATCATGGTCAACCGCCACCTATTGTTGGACAATCTCCACACGAATGGCTATGCACGTTTGTAGATTATTACGAAGAAATAAATGATGATCATAGAGTTATTGATGAACCGCTGAAAGAATTTAAAAAGTTAATCAGACTGCAGCCAGACAGAATACGATGTGAAAAAATGCGTGAAGTAATTCCATAAACTACGATGAGTGATTTCTGGAATTTATGGAAACCTGCTGATTTGATAGATACAAGTAGAAAGATAGTTCGTGATATGCTTCAAGATAAATTATTATCTAAACACAAAGAAAGGTTTTCAAATTTACCTGTACCATTGTGTTATCGCCCAGCAGATACACGAAAACAAAATATCGAAGTTGAAATTCCAAGAACTAATGAGAAACAAAATCTTGTACTTAATGATATTGTCGTAGTTCCTGTAAGTGCTGTTACGAGCGCGTTAACGATGGACAAATCTCCATGGACGTTAGGATACGCTATAACGATTCATTCATCACAAGGATTAACTATTTCTGATACAAATATTTGGATTATTAATGATCGGATCGAATGGTCAAATTTAGTTTATCATGCGGTATCTCGAGTTAGAAAAGTATATCAACTGGGCCGGGTTATCATAGACAATGACAACATAATCGCTGACATCATCAACGATGAAGTTGTCAAGAAAAAATTATCTGGGTATCTACAATCTGACCAAAAAAATAACCGCGATTTTTATCTCGACGTTGAATTTATCATGACACTGAAACAACAAGAAATTAATCATTGTACAAGTTGTAACTGTAATATATTGTGGTAATATTCGAATAATAATCCAAGACAGTTTACAGTAGATAGAATTAATAGTAGTCTTGGTCACACACGCGAAAATGTGATGCTGACCTGTCTTGAATGCAATCGACGTAAGGGCGCCAGTTTACAGAAGTGAACGCGGTGGTAATTGTGTATCTTCAGAAATTACTTGTAATTGTTTGCTTACAAATCCACGTTGAGGAGCAGTTGAATCTAGTTTATTGATTACAGGTCTACCTGTGGATCTAACCATGCTAGAAATGTTATGTGTGGTCACACTCCAGATAGGATCAGTTGCTCTTTTTCTACCCCCTTCGAGTTCACCGGGTTCATATTAATATCTGACAGTCATATTACCTAACACTGGCTGTTTTGAAAAACCACGTCGTTATACAGGTATATATTTTTTTTTGTAATCGCGACGGTGGGTTTCATAGAAGGTGCACGAGTAATTTCATTATTTAACGCAGCTATCACACTTGGCAATCTTGCAACCCATTCGCGAGATCTCGCATCTGCCTGAATTATTTCCTTTGCATACTGGTATCCATATAATCTCTCAGCAAGTGTTCGATTAAATCGTTCAACAATTGCCTGATCGCGATGGATTGCGGTATGTCCTTGTCTGACTTTGGCATTATGTTTTTTCATCAGCGACGATACTGCACCAAGAAATTCTTTGCCAGGATCAACCTGCAATAGTTGTGGCCATTGCAAGGGTCCTCGTTGATAAATTCGTTCAAACGCAGATGCAACTTCAGATGCTGTTTTTGTTGATAACGGTTCTGCTTCTTATACCTACTTGCAACGTCAACGACAGTTAGCGCGTATTTGTACATGCGTGATTGACGTCTACGTGTTTTAATGGTATTATGAGGTAAAAACAAAATATCTGCTTGATGAACTTCATTGGGAGTACTGACATCAAAATGTGTGTGCTGAATTTTTTTAGGCGGACGTAGATAGATTTGCCATATTGCCTGTCGAGCTAACCACGCTGCAGCAACCGCACGTGAGACTTTTGCTGCTTCAGCAAGTTTACTAATAGCTGCTCTGCCTCTCCAATATCCTCTTGGGCTATAATAAATCGATTCCATTATAATAGTTATCTATGATTACTTACCGGCCCCTAGCATTAGTTTGCCTTTCATGGCAGATTTTACTAGGAAGCTAGCAAGTTTTTCTCTGAAAGATTTATTTTTTATGGAATTTTACGCGTGAATCAACTTCACATCTGCAATATGTCGTTGTTGTAAATCCTTATTTTTATATGCAACATCATGAACCTGACACGCTTGATCAATTGCGTTTATTGGATACTCTCCAGGTCTTGGTTGATCTCGTTAGTAGTATAGTGGGGTACCGTAGCGACAATGGGAATTAGCATTACAGACCCCCCCCCTGGGCCAGTATAGCGACAAGAAATAAAATCTCACCCTGGGCCTGTATAGCGACAATGGAAAATTGAGTAGAGGGACTAGAACACCCTGGGCCTGTATAGCGACAATGGAAAAGTGAGTAGAGGGACTAGAACACCCTGGGCCTGTATAGCGACAATGGAAATTTTGTAGAGCGGCGACTAGGAGACTGTGGGTTTGTAGAGCGATAAGCGACAGGTGGCATGACGTCACACTGGTAACAATGTAGCAAAAAGAGAAGTACTGTGACGTCAGGCTACCTGAGGGAGGGCTATAGACAAACACGAATCAAGAGCGTTCGTGTTTTTAGTAGAGTAAGGGTTTTATATATTCGTTTAGGTTGGAGACAAAATGAAAAATTAAGATCTTTTCGAGGCATTGGAAGTGGCCCTGAAAAGGGCCTTTGGTTTTCTTCTTTGTCTTCTTCTAAGTTCTTCTTTTCCTCCACCAACTTCTTGTTTTCTGTCCTACACTTTTTTGACTTCCACTTTTTGTCTTCTTCTCATTCTTTTCCTCCTCCTGTTTTTCCTTCTCCTCCTCCTTTTCCTGTTTCTTCCTTTTTTCATTTTCTTCTTCCTTTTCAATCTTTTCATTCCATTCTCTCATCCTTCTTTTTTCTTCTATATCTTCTTTTTCATCCTTTTCAATCCTAATCATTTCATTTAAGATCTCCTTTCCTCTCTTTAAATTATTTATCTCCATAGTCAATCTATGGGGACTATATGCCCCAAACTGCATTCTGACTAACATTTCCTCTACCATAGCTAGTGTGTCCACCACCTCCTGCAGTCTGAGCATTCGTTCCCAGTTACTTGCCATGGCTGACTATTCAGTGTTGAATGGCGCGAATGTTTCGGATTATAGTCGCGTATGCACTTTGTGCTTTTGCGACTGGTTGTGGCCCTAGGCTGGGCGACAGTCCCCTTAAGGGGGCGCTTGGTCCTGAGCTGGACCTTTTTGCAGTTAGGCCCCGAGCTGGGCCCTTCTGCATTTTGCCTCGTTATCCTATCAATATGGACGCACCTACCTCGCTCCCAAACGGCAGACCCACCACCAGGTCTCCCACCCCGGCCGCATCCCCCACCCCACCCGCCACCAAAGATCAATCCGCCCTGCTTTATCTCAGCCGGGCAGATTGTTGGTCAAATCCTTTCCAGTTGTGCCTACTGGTGTCCTTATACCAACATTGTGTGAGCCACCTGTGCAATTGATCAAATGTTACAGAGTTGTGAATTTAGAAGATATTCTTGTGTTGGAATTTTGCGTACTTAGCGTACTTATATTGGCCAAAAGGTTTTCCAATCAGCTGGATGTGAGTCATCCGTTAAATTTTAGCACCGCTTGGATATTTTTGGTTGCCGATTTTGAGTCGCCGTCCAAAAAGATCATGTTTGCATTGTGGTGGTCTTCAAAAACGAAAGTGAAGACTTTAGTTGTTTTTTGTGGGTCAGCAGGCAGAGCCGCCTGGACTGTCCCTTGCCTTTGAGCTTGTCCGTGTCCGGGGGGGGGGTTATGGGACAGCAGGGGGGTGTCCGGAGGGGTGTGTCCTGGACTGTCCCTTACCTTTGATTCGATACATGTACTGGGGATTTGTGGGGTAGCAGGTAGAGCTTCCTGGACTACCCCTTACTTTGATGTTTGTCTGGCAAATTTGGCTGAATAGTTATATACATCTTTTCTGTGTAGGCAATTTGGCTAGTTATATCTTTTCTGTATGGCAAATTGTGGGTTTCGGTAGTTATTTACATCTTTCCTTCTGCTCCTTCTTCTCTCTCCTGGTCGGCTCTATTTTTGGATCTTCTTTATTTCTGCTTCCTTTTGTTATCTGTATTCTTTTATTTCCTTTCTTGGATTGTTTTCTTCATTATTTGCTGCAACGTTTCATGCTGTTTCTTTTCTTCGTTGCTGTTTCTCCTTCCTTATCATGGTGCTGTTCAGTCATGGTGTTTGTTCTGTCTATTAGTGTGCGTCAGTGTGTTATTGATGTTATTAACTTAGTGTATCTTAATGTATAGTTTATTTCTCGTTCAGATTTGACCGTATATATTCCTTAATCTTATGGCCAATATCACCTCTATAAGGTTGTTTTAGTACGCCCTTAGCGCTGTTCTACGACAAGTACTTTAGTGTGGGAAACCCGAAATTCAATACCGTATACTTCGATATAGCTGAATTCATACAGCGGTCTAGTAGTGAGTGGTATGTCAGTAACAGAATGATTCATTACTGGGCATATACGGTTGGCTAGCGAGATAAGCCTACTTCAGTACTGAGTGCTGTATAATGTTACAGTCCTATGTGATTAGAATAATTTGATTGGTTGTTGGACTTGGGAGATTTCAATCCTTTTTCATGTCATAGATGTACAGAATTTATAAGAATGTGTTAAAAATTATTGTCGTTTAAGGCAAGGTCCTATTTTATTGGTTAGACGGTGTTAAACTAGGCAATGTTATCGTCGTTTAATAAGATTATTGTGATTAGTGAAATGATAAGTATGATTGTAATTGTAATTTTATTTGTAATTGTAGAATGCATGCTAGGGATTAAAACGGTGTTATTTTTCGATTTTACTATGACGGGGTATGTGTAGGGATAACTTTATTGGGTTAAAATGTTAATAGATTAGTATTGATATATGGTCCTTTATGTTAAACTTAATTGTCGTTTAAAGTAAGGGCACATTTTATTGATTGAATGGTGTTTAAACTAGTACGATCAACTACCTCTCTTTAATTAAATTAAATTAATGTAAATCATGGAAAAGGTTTTAAACTAGTACGATCAACTACCTTTCTTTAATTAAATTAACTAAATGTAAATCATGGAAAAGTTTTGTAATTGTAATTGTATTCTAATTATAATTTTAGTTGTGATTGTATTTGTAAAATGCTTTCTTTACCTTATGCGATGTGTGCGCGGTGTAGTCTGTCCAGTCCATGGTCAGTTTCCTTTGTTCCTTTGTTCTGAGTTGTGACCCCCTGTAGCTGCAACCATGTGCTTCTTAGTGTTGATTGCTGTTTTTGTCCTGGGATCACAATTTCGGCAAAAACCTGGAATAAATCCTGTGTGAATATCCATTTTCATCTGTTTTGTTGTTTTTCCTCACATTTCTTGAAGTTTCTTGAAGTATAAATCCAAGAAATTTGTTGAAAGCGAGAGCAGCTTGGCACACGTCCGTCCAACACACGGCCAAAAATCACACCAATGGCGCGAATGTACTGTACTGTACTGTAGGAATTATAGTCGTTTATGCACTATGTGCCTTACGACTGTGGGTCCAAGGCTGGACCAGAGGCCCCAATTGGGGCACTCCAGGCCCAAGGCTGGGCATAACCTCTGAAGAGGGGCACTCGGCCATGGCTGGATGCCGCCCTCGGGTGGGCGACACTGCTCCCCTAAAGAGGCACTTAGCCCCGAGCTGGGCTTTGACCATCGCTTGTCCGATAGACCTCTGACCTTTGATATTCAGTCGACATCCAAGCGGCAGACAGCTGGCGAAGAAAGGAGGAAAAAGCCCGGAAAAAGCGCGACAAAACGCCACAGAAGAGCCCCAGAGACAGCCACACAGGGCACACCAAGCCCGGCAACCACGCGCCCCGACCTAACGGCAAGGTCGGGTTTAATGTCACATCAAGTCCAGTTATGCTAATGGACTTCCTTATACCAATGTTGTGTGAGCCACTCATTCAATTGGTAAAGCAATTGTTGAGTTTTAATTTTGGTGGATTGGGTATTATTGTTGAATTTGAATTTTGCGTACATAGTGTACTTATCCGTTTTCCGAAAGTTTGTACCAATCTGGGGAAGGTTTGCCCTTCCATTTGTATTATCTTAATTTGGTGACTATGTAGGTTTTGTTTTTGACGACGAGGCGGAATCGTAAGGATCACGTTTGTTTTGGTAGCGGGCCTTCATGAACCAAATTGAAGACCCTTGGTTTTTTCCTAACTTTAATTGAAATCCATATGAGCTGGGTACTGCAATATCTCCTTCTTGCGAGGAGTAATTGCAACTCGATATGGATGCGCTGTTTGTCCGATAGGGTTTAGTGGGGCAGCAGGTAGAGCTCCCTGGACTGCCCCTTGCCTTTGAGTTTGTCCGAACCAGGGCACGCTATGCTTGTCCGGTGGGGTTGGGGATTTGTGTGGCAGCAGGAAGACCTACCTGGACTGCCACTTGCCTTTGTTATTGTACGCTCACTTGTCCGGGTTCCGCTGTGCTTGTCCGGAAAGGTTGTCCGGGTGTGCCATGCTTGTCCGGTGGGGTTAGTTGGGGTTTTGTGGGGCAGCAGGGAGTGCGACCTGGACTGCCCCTTGCTTTGATGGTTGTCTGACAATTTGAGCTAAGTAGTTATAATCTTTTCAGATTGGCAAGTTAGGTATAATCTTTTCAGATAGGCAAGTTATCAATCTTTTCAGATTGACTCGATTGCTGGTAGACTCCAATGGTGTAGAGCGGGTGGTCCTTTGGTCCGTTCTGGCAAGTTGATGATCTTTGCTGCAGTTGATCTGTGTAGTAGTGTCCGTCTGTATTAGTAATGTTTCCCTTTTTTTTTTTTTTTTTTTTTAATTAATTAAATATGTGGGGTTTTTTATTTTGTTGGTTTATGTTTTCCTCTTTATTATTTAATTATTTCATAAGTGAAATGGGGTTGTTTAAGTATAAGGGATTGAGTTATTTTATTATTTGATTTAATTCTACGATGTATTCTGCATTGTGTTTGACCGTATATATCCTCTAACCTTGTGTTTAAAAACCGCTTCTATAACGTTGTGACGAACGCTCTGCTTTATGTCCGTGGAGCACGGACGTGAACGAAAACATCCCTTACACTCACTTCACATACAATTTACTATCCTCACCAACGAACGAGTAAGCTTAAAACACACAATATACTATCCTCACCAACGAACGAGCAAGCATAAAACACACAAACATACCATCCACACAATCGGGATGAGAAAAAAAACATATTATATACTATCCACACCAACGAACGAGCAAGCATAAAACACACACTATACTATCCTCACCAACGAACGAGCAAGCATAAAACACACAATATACTATCCTCACCAACGAACGAGCAAGCATAAAACACACAAACATACCATCCACACAATTGGGATGAGAAAAAAACATATTATATACTATCCTCACCAACGAACGAGCAAGCATAAAACACACAATATACTATCCTCACCAACGAACGAGCAAGCATAAAACACACAATATACTATCCTCACCAACGAACGAGCAAGCATAAAACACACAAACATACCATCCACACAATCGGGATGAGAAAAAAACATATTATATACTATCCACACCAACGAACGAGCAAGCATAAAACACACATTATACTATCACACCAACGAAGGAAGAGAAGAAAAACACACACCCATATACTATTCACACCAACGAACGCGCATGCACACACACACACACACACACACACACACACACACACACACACACACACACACACACACACACACATCAGTAAAGAGTGAGTGTTTATATTCACACTACACTACATTCACACGAATTGGCAAATTGAATAGGTTCTCTTTTCTAGAGATCTGGTTAGCCCTGAGAAGGGCTGTTTTTTTAAACTTCAGATGCACCTGGCTAATGGTGACATCTCCCAGGGCGGGCACCACACACGCATCGCCGGCTCCAGTCCTGCTCCCAATTGATGCGTGTGGTTG
Organism: Megalonaias nervosa; assembly: GCA_016617855.1. Taxonomy (NCBI): domain Eukaryota; kingdom Metazoa; phylum Mollusca; class Bivalvia; order Unionida; family Unionidae; genus Megalonaias; species Megalonaias nervosa. Next base: position 21,067 of record JAECUM010016635.1, on the reverse strand, counting down.
GGAGCGCAGAGGGAGGTTGATTGGCTTCACTATCCCACTCCTCAGTTTGAGGGATAGTGAACACTTGTTCCTTCTTCTTCTTCTATTCAGCACCCTGGGATGCTGACGCCGAGGCTCCCACTCTTGCCTCTGTCTTTCCAATTCCTCCTCCCAGTTTTCTGTCTGGAGGACAGCGGCTCTTGGTATTGGTGTTACTGGCGGTAGCGGTTGTGGAGGCGTCCTCACCTCAGGCTTGACCTCACACAGAGGTCTTAGCATGAGGTGAGGTAGGATCCCTCTCATCTCCTCTTCTTTCTTTTTCTTCTCCTCCTCTTCAAGCCTGGCTTCTTCGGCTATAGCCTCCATAGCCAGCTCATCCAGGAGACGTCTGGCATATTCCAGGTGCATCTGGAGTTCTAGTAGTTTTGTTATTCTGCTCATGTTGTTGCAGCTGCTACGTCAACGTGGGTAACCAGACTGACGATCGCACCAATTTATATACTTGAAGCACGGACGTGAAAGTAAACATTCCCTAGCACTCAAATTTACCATCACATGTAACACGCGGACTTAAAAGAAGCACTCACGTTGACTTTTTTACTTTTTACTTACAAACACAGGCAGACACGATTGGACAAGACAGAGAAACGAAGTGCTTATAGGCACACTTCTATTTTTTTGTAAACATACAAACACACAAATATTTTGTTTTACTGACAAAAGAAACGAAGTGCTTATAGACACACTTCTATTTTCTAATGACAAATTTTGGCAAATTGAATGAGTATGTCTTTTCGAGAGTATTGGGTAGCCCTGAAAAGGGCTGTTTTTTTTTTTGTTCACGGAAGTAATGGCAATCTTTTTTTACTGTCTAAGATTGCGTCCCCGTCTGGCAGTAGGCTTTCCTATTGGATACGGTCTGCTTCTGCGAAAAGAGAAAGAGAATTCTTTGGTGTCTACTCGACAGTCCACAAAACCTCTGTCTGGTTCTTGCTGCTGCTGCTGCTGCTGCTGCTGCTGCTGCTGCTGCTGTTGTTGTTGTTCTTCTCTCTGCTTCTTCTGAAGTCTGTATTTCTCAGTCCATTCTTCTTGTTCTTTTTTAATTTCCTCTCTAAACATCTCTTCTATCAGACCTTGGACTGTGGAGAGCATCCTAACATTCTCTATTTCTTCAGGCTTCGGTATCAGGTTTAGCCTGACACGATGTAAATTGACGTAAGCTTCGTTCAGCTGGGCTAGTCTGGAAGGCATCTTCATAAGTTGACGAGTCAACAGTGAATGGTCAGACTGGAGACCCACCCGCTTTATATGGTTCAAACGCGGACGCGATAGAAAACATCCCTACTTGGTTTTAGTGTCGGAATGCTATGATAGCGAATGTCATGATGAGGGATAGAAAGAAGTCAAAGAGCATATATTCACAGTGTTTTTTTGAAAACAAACGACAGACACATTTTTTTCAAAACACAACATTTTTTATTCAAGTAACAAGTAACAAGTCATAAGTCACAAGTAACAAGTAACATCAAACAAATTATTTTTGACAAGGTTGACAACGTTGTGAAATCATGTGAGATTTCCATTGATGGAAGTCATGAGGCCATTGATGTACACTACGTTTCCTAGCTAAAGACAAAAGATAACTATAATGGTCACAAAACCATCGATCTATTTTCTCATCGTTTCTAGAAGAGTGACGATCAAAATAAGTCACTAAATGTTCTAAAGGATATCCAAGACTGCGTTGATGAAGAAAATATACACAATATTGTCCACACACCATGGAATCTGTGCCTTGTAATTTCACATTATTGTATCGTGTCGTCTGGGCATTTCTTCTCATAAAGTCAATGATATCGTCTTCCAAAGGGGGTAATCCATACGAATCAAAATATTCCACACAATTCTCTTGAGGGAAGTAGACGGCAACCCAGTGAGTGCCTGGAAGATGACTTTCGTCCGTGTTGATGACATAAGCTTGATGGTCTTTAGGTTTGCGATGAGGTAGTTCATCTTTAGCGCACACGACAGGATTCCAAGAAGCAGTATACGAACTATTGTTCAAAAGGTAATAAAGTTCCCAGGTATCCATGTTCTGTTGTGTTGTTTTTGTTTTTTCACAGGTAATGATAAGTCATCAATTCAATTCTGACTTTTTGTTTGAAACGATCTGTCAAATATCCGTTTCTTTGCCTTGTCTCCGCACTCTGGGCTAAGAGAGCTTCGATGCGATAGATCTCTAGAGTAGTCAGTGGAGGACAGGAATGATCACGCAAGCCTTTATACCACTCATGCAACACGGTTTCTTCTGAGATGAGACTCCAAGCGTCGTCCAGATACTCGTCCAATTTTTCTTCTTGACTCATCATCATACATTTATCGTGTTGAATTTGACTGGGATGATCGTTTTGACATCCGTAACAATATTTCTTGGACAATTCCGTAATGGTATTCGCTAGGTGTTTAGCAAAACAGGACACTAAATGTTGTTCTTGTTCTGGCCATCTGGACTTGACGACTACCTCGTCCTCTTTGACTTCGTCTTGGGGTTCTGTTTTCACGCTATCCTCCCATTCCATGTCCAAAGATTCTCCATTGTTTAAAGAGGGATAGGAGTCTTCCATTGTGTCTAATAGTCTAGAATGACTTCTCTCAAACTGTTGATTTCTATGGTATTATCGAATTCAGCATACAGGATGACGTTGACCGTCTCAGTGAGAGCTTCTGCAAACTGAAGTTCCACACGCAGTTGACCGGATTTTATAGGGTGGAAATGTCCCTCGTCGCTGCCTTGGTCTGGAGTGAAATCAAAGGCCCACAAAGTGTAACCTCCGACATAATCTTCGTACGAAATACCGTGACTGGTGTTGGTTCCTAGTTGCCCCGTAGCTTCGTACAGGGACAAGTACGATCTCAAATAATTCTTCTGGGCAAAGTTAGGTTCGAAGGGTCTGGTACACAAAGTCTTGCCATCGCGACTGACTTCAATTTTGGACACTCTGTAGTGCTTAAACTGGAAAGGATTTTGATCGTGGGCTCCGTTGAAGGCTGCATTACTGACGATACCAACGATTAAACGTTTGGGTAACTGTCCTTGGAACAGATGATCTTCGATCTTGGATCGGAGTCCAGTAGCAATGGTGAATGTTTTCACTTCGACACGTCGTATCGGATATTTGGCGGTCGATCTGCTCAATGTTTGACTGATGTCGTTTCCCGCTTTAGGTAACACTTCTACACGTCGCACGTAAAGTCTGGCTTCTTGGATGATGGTTTTGTACTCGTCGGCTTGAGCCATCAAATGGAAAGCGACACTGCTGCGATTGAGTCTCAGGCGAATATCCACTCCGTTCAGCAAATACTTCTCTTGCAACCACATGTCCAAATGCAAACGATCCATCAGTTCTAAACTACGACCTTGCAGGATTTTCCTTCGACGATTGTTAAAACCCGCATTGTGAGCATTCTCATCGTCTGTCACGGCTCTGTCGTTAAACGTGTTCTCACCTGCGTGTCAGGTTTCCATACCACGCAAGCATCCAGATGAGTGTTCTTGGCCTCTTTTCCGTACGTCAAGAGATTTTCTAGGTACGCTCGGTAAGGGTAAGTATCCGTGCTACTGCTGATCAGTTTGTTATTCAAGTACAAATCCACTTCGCTGAACAAGGAATGCATGAAATTGTTGACGGGAGCTACTGCGGCATCGGCTCCCGGATTGGTGTTGTCGGTTTTGATCACTTTCAGCTTTAGATACAAGTAACTATTATTCAGATCGATGTAATCTTCGGGCTGTCCTTTGATTTCAAACTCGATGGGAGCGGAATCCACCAAAGAGGAGACGGGATGAAATTCCACCCATTGGGATTCTTGCATCGTCATCATGGTGGGTGGCATGGCAAACAGATCCAGTTCCGACTTGGAACAAGCACAAGACTCTCGGTGCATCATTTTCCTTTTTTTAATAATCAAAAACGTCTAACTCTCGGACGGTTTTTCTTTTCTTTGTCTTTCTAGCTCTAGGGGCGTGAAGTCCTCTGAAAGGGTGTTTTCGTCGTCTTTTTCTGCCTTGTCCTTGCTGTGGCCTCAGGGAAGCAGGAATGCCTAACTCAGCATTGCCCAGGGCATTTATAGGAGTTTCTCGCCGACCCAAAAGGTCTTTGCCCGTTTGAAGCAAAACATTTTTGCCTGCTCTCAAGAAAGCTTCTTTGGGGCTTTGTTTGTCAATGATGACATTTTGGAGAAATTCTTTACCTTGCGTCAACGCGGCATCTTTTAAGGCGTGCAATCCTCGTGTCACCATCGGTTTCAAAATGGGAACCACTGTACGAAAGGCCGATTTGAGCATATCACCTAAACCATGTCCTCGCTGTCGAGCAACTCCTTGGTACACAGGATACATGACTGACAAAAAGTTAGAGTAATCGTTTTCGAAAATGGAGTTTCACTGTGACTTTCCCTTTGGTGAATGGAATATTTTGTCCCAGATCTCCTTTTATAGTAATGTTGACAGTGTCGAAATACGGCTTACTGACGGACAAATAGTGAGGATTTACAAATTCACGGTGAACGTGATAGGTGTTTCCACCTTCCTCGTCAGCCTTCGTGGCAGAATCCACTTTGAAAGGAATGACACGCAGTAACGGTACGGAGGTGTGTCCCACTACGTTGTACTCCACCACATCGGAGTACACAAAAATCAAATTCAGTCCTAGGTTCATTTCTACAGGGAATCGAAAATATTTCGCAAAATCCACGTTACTGGTCACGGCTGGTATTTCGTTTGCAATCTTGATTAACTTAGGGTCTCCACCCAAAATGTGATACAATTCAGGACAAAATGTAATGGCCAATATTTTGTCCTCAGAAAATTTCATCAGTAGGCGACGAGATATTTTGTGGTACTCGATTGTGACACTTTTTTTGGCTTTCTCCAAAGCTTTACTAAACATGAAATTGAACCTCTCAGCTATGGTGTTCACCAAATGTTGACCACTAAAATAATAACCTGCAGGAATTTTCAACAGATAAGTGGTTCGTTTAGTTATGGGGTTTGGTGTTTTGATAAAGTCAGCTACACCACTACCACTAGCGCGTTCATCCATGACTTGTTGCACTTGATCGTCACAAACTTCTATCGTCAAAGTGTTTTGATTTTCGATGATGTTTTTGATTTGTGTAGGGTGAATAATTTCTACCAAAGCCACTTCCCAACGGGCTTCGTGATCCAATCGGATGGCCTGAGGTAATTTGGCCGAGAAACAGCACAAAGTGTTATTGGGAAACACCTCCATGGAACTGTCACTGGGTAACGTTAAGTAAAATTGGTTGTTCATAATTCCACAGTTCTAGTATCCGAGGAGTCACTGGAAGTGAGAGGAGTGTCTAAAAGAGGATGGTTAGGGTGACTGTTGGAACTGACGTTGGACACAAGGCTCCCGTTGTTGTTGTTTCCGTTAGAGGAATATTTCAGAGACGGATTGGGAAGAAGGTAACCAATGCAACTGCTGAGTAAAATGGTCCACAATTGTTTATCTCCTTGTTGCAAACTCAAATTGGCAATGGCAGCACCGATGACACAATACACCACAAAGATTTGGCAGAAAAAGACGATTTGAGTTTTAGGCACACGTTCTCCACACCACACCCACAAGGGTTGTTTTTGTAGATCTTGCAGAGAAGAACTGGGGGAAGGAGTGGTCACTGCAGTAGCTGAGACTGTGTTGAAGGGCATGATGGTCACTTCTTTTTATAGTCAATGAGTTGCGAAGCGTCGATCCAAGAGTCAAAACTGGGAGGATATCCTTTCCAACGTACTTTGACTTCTTTGACACGTTTCTTTCCTACTTTACGAGTTCTTCGATCGAGAATGCTTTCGATCTCGTACACGTCGTCTTCTTTTTTGGTCACACGTTGTAACTCGGGTAAGTAAAACGTTCCTTTTAACACTTCCCCGTTCATGTCCTCTAATTTATAGACGGGAGGATAACGACCACGCACACGTTCAGTGACACGAAACAATTCGGTGGTCCAATTGGGTAAGTAACCTTTGTCGAAAGTGCGTTTGGTTTTGCCAATGCGTACCCAATCTCCCGTGGCCAACACTCCACCTTTCTTGGGGACAGGCACTGTCGTGGACGGTCCAAACAGGCGCTCGAAGACGGTCACTTCGTTGTCGGGAGTCACTTCTTGGGGGGCACGTCCAATGCTCCGATGGTAAGATTGGTTGTACGATTGAACGAGGTGTGGCAAGACGTCAATGTACTTGAGAGTGTGTTGATGCGTAAAATATTTCCACATGCGTTCTTTCAAGGTACGTTGAAAACGTTCCACGATGCTGGCTTTGGTTTCGGGATTCTCGGTGGTGAAAAAATGAATGTCACGTTTCTTCAATTCTTTTTGGAAAGCTTGGTTTAGAAATTCGGTGCCTTTGTCCGTTTGCCATCGAAGAGGGTGACGACCACTTTGTTTCAACACCAGTTTGAGGGCTCGCACTAACTCACTGCTCGATTTGGAAGTCAATGGTACGACCCAAGCAAATTTGGAAAAGACGTCGATGACACAAAACAAATATTTGTAGCCACGATTGTAGGTGGCTAAATGAGAGACATCGGCTAAATCGGCTTGCCATTGGTGATCGATACCCTCCACTTGGGTGCGACTTCTGGAAAATTTTCGTCGAATGGGTTTGTGTAAGGTGTACGTGGCTTGTTCTTGTAACCAGCGTTGCACCTGAGGTAAACGGATACTTTTCAGTCGAGTTTTGGCAGCACGATACAATTTCTGAACTCCTCCGTAACCTGCAGGATGAGCTGGATCGTAGTAAATGCTGGTTAACACCTTCTCCATGTTTTAATAAGTGATCCAATTTTCACGAATGCTAGTCTGAATGGAAGGAGGGGGTGGTTTGGAAACGGTCTTACGTGTCCGATGTGCCACGGGCGTAGAAGTGGAAGGTAGTGGTGGTGGTGGTGGTGGTGGTAATGGAATGGCTTTGGTCTTCTTTTCTTTTTTCACTTCTGGTTTCCCTTCTTTCTTTTTCACCTCTGTCGAAGGTGGAGTAGACATCATCTTTTTAACCCAAGCTTTAAGTTCTTCTCGTTGCGGTGTAGGGGAAGGGGTCAACAAGGACGCTGCAATCTTACTAGGAATGGGAGCTGCTGACGGTGTTTGAAAAACTTCTCGTGCCTCTTCTTCCTCAGGCCTTCGTGGGGTTGTGTCTGTCTTGACCGCTGGTGGTGGTGGTAGTGGTGGTGGTGGTGATGGACTTTTCATCAAGGCCTTAAAATCTTTCAGAGTGGGTGGAGCTGTTTCGTCTAAAGCTTTCTGGTGAAAGAGTTGCAGTCGTTGCAACAACTGTCCGTACCGTTGCGATTTTTCCGTTTCTGACAAATCGCTGCGATCCATCAACGATTGCAGTTCGTGTTGTATCTGGGACATCTCGGTCAAATGAGGATTGGGAGGTAAATGTGGGGTTCGTTGTTCTTGCCAACGATGGTATTCCATCCATCGTTTGTAAGGGACTAAAGCTAGTTTTCGTCCTTCCATCAGATTTCAAGGATCACGTCTGAGATCTTTTGATTTCAGAGGTCCCTTTTATCTTCTTGGTCCTTTTTATCTTCATCCTCCCATGTTTCCCAATACTCCTTGCAGCAAGGGTCCTCCTATTGTTCCCATTACTCCTTTCAGTAAGGGTCCTCCTATTGTACCCATGACTCCTTTCAGTAACATGGGTAAAAAGGGTAAAATTCCTCCGCGTTGCACCAACATCTTTTTCTTTTGACGAATAGGTATTTTCTTTTGGATCATTTGACGAAGAACGTGTCGATGTTTGCCTAAGCATTCTTTCTGGTGTTTAGACAAAGGTATTGTGCCTTTCAAGACATTCAGACAACATTCGCACACGGTATCAATAACATCTTTGGAGGCTGTTTGAATGAGTTTTTTTCGCATGGGTGAAGGAGCTTTGGACAGGACGGACAACATGTCCCAATGTTTGGCTAAACGAGGTGGCAGTCCTTTCCTTTTCTTTCCTTTGGAGGTAGAAGAGGAATGTCTTTTTTGGGGTGACATCTTTCTCAGTGGGTTTGTTGGTTCCGTGGCATACAACAAAAAAAATTCACTAACGTCAATGACTTGTCGCACGGTCTTTTATCCTTTTGGGGGACTATCGCTTTGTCATAAAGGTGACGATGTGTTTTCCAAAATCACCAAAGAATCCTCCTCTTTGGTGACTCCTCTTTTTCTTTGGACGAGTGTGCCTTTTCTGGGGGTGACGTCGATGTTTGACTAAGCGCTTCTTAGGATGACGTGACTGTCTTTTTCGTTTTCCTTTTCCTTTTTGGACCGAAGAAGAAGAACGACGATGGTAACGGTGTACACTTCTTGGAGGGAACATCTTTGGACGTGCAGTAGCACAAAAAAATACTGATCCGTATGGCTTGCCTCAGGTCATTTTATACTGGAATGCGTCGCCACTGATTGTCTTTACGTCGTATCAACTTGATGACAGGCAACACACGCCGTGGAGGAGTTCGCAACGGACTAAATCGAGACAGTTCTTGCTTGGACAAATCCAGTAAACTCTGTAACACACCCGTTCTCTCTTGGACTTTGACTTTGGGGGCAGGTACTTTGTGAGCCGCGGCTACTGCCGCTAAAGAGGAAGAGGGTGTCACTGCTGGAGGAGAAGTTGTTGGAGACACTCTCTTGCGAGTAAAAGCTGTTTTCTGTGGGCTTTTCTTTTTCTTTTTCTGAGGTTGTGACCTGGTCTTGACACCCTTGCTCTTTTTCTTTTTCTTCTGGGTACGTTTGGGTGTGGCTTTTTTCTTGGGGACAACTTTGGGAGCATTAGGATCCCATTTTAAGAGGGAACGAATGATGACACCTCCTAAAGATCCACTTCCTCCAGGTTTCAAAATGATTTGCTTTTTGGTTTGAGTGTCGATGCGAGGATCGGCTAGTTGCGTCAAGGCAACTTTGTTTCTCTCAAAAAAACGTTTGGTTTGATGTGGAATCTGAATGATGCCTTGCAGTAATTGACGTGCTGTCACCGTAAACCATCGTAAGACTTCTTTGAGACTAGCTTCTAAGACACGAGCACGTATTTGTGGATTTTTTTCGCGACTGATGCCGTACAAGGCACGAATCAATTTAATGGGAAGATGAGACTGAAGGGACGTCATGTTGACAATGTGTGAGACAGAGTCCAAGTGACCGAGGTTTTTATAGATTTTTTGGGGTGATTAAGTCGACGACGGAGACGTGTACACGATAGGTCCTCCGTCTTGGCACCAGGGGTGAAACAGATGGGTACGAAATCGCAAATAATCGGGAGTAGTGGGTTTTAAATCCACGAGTAAATAAGCGTGTGGGGTTTGAGTGGCATCGTCGTACGCATGAATCAGCCAAGGCGTTCCTAACTGTTTGGCTAAGACTTGTACTTGCGATTTATCTCTAGGGCTTTTAAACAACACCAAGTAATGAGCATTGAGACTGATGGTACGATGGGCTTTACTTTGTTGAAACAAATTTTGGGTAATGTAAATGACACTGGCATTACGATGATGCCCTTTGCGCGTAAACCAGAGTTTAATTTCTTCTTCGTCTTCTCCTAACATGTCGTCAAAAATAACCAAATGAGTTTGACTAGGGTCAGACACGATTCCGTCGTCTTCGACAGGAATGCCTTCCACAAAGACGATGGAATCGCCTTGACTTTCTCGCAGAAGGCTGTACGCCGATTGCCACTCTTTATAGCACCACACGATTCGTTGAGGAGGACGATCGATCAAATGATGTTTATGTTCGATCAAACGTTTGACAAATTCGGTTTTGCCTGAACCGCTTGGTCCAGCAATAAGCATGTTAAAGGGATGGCGAAGATACAAGGCCTCCCAACTAGTCCGATCTACGTGTTCGTCAATGACTTTGACAGTGGAGGAAGAGGGAGCAGAGACAGTAGAGGTAGCCATAGTAGTAGTAGTGTAATAAAATGTCACTTGTGACACGAAGACAGACAAGACAAGAGTTTTTATACTTTTTCAGGACACGTTTATTGTCATCTTTATTAGTGAACAACACGAAAGACAAAAATACATAAAAGCCATATGGTTAAGTACAGGAATAAAAAACACAACAAAACGACCATAGTGGAATATAAACAAGTCTCTGTACAACATTTTTTGTGATCAAGAGGTGAAATCGTAGGAGTAGTGTGTAATGTTCTGAGAGTCTGTACATTCCTTGGTTCAGTCACACAAGGGTCCTCCCGAAATGGTCTTTCAGGAATGTCAATGACAGTCCTGTCTTGAAGAGAGTGGTTTTCCTCGGTGACAGACTGTTCTTCTGGTATTGACACTAACACAGGTTTAAAAGTGACTTTTTTCACGGTACGTTTTAATGTTTTAGGATGACAAATCTTGGGCATAGTGTGCCACTTCTTTAGCCCAAGCCTCAAACCCCAAACTTTTCCAGTCACGTACATCTGTCCAGTGAGGGTGTAAGTCACAAGCTACACACACGTCGTCGTACACATCTTCAGTACCTAAAAGTTGACGAATCTTGTTTTCCCGTAGAGGTTGAGAAGTATCCAAATGAAAGCGCAAAGCTTTGAGCAGAATGAGTCTCTCGTGGACATTTAAAGGGATCACTTTCATATTTTGTTTTGGAGTAATAGGTACTGTTCGTAAAGAGTCCACAAAGAATCAGCTGGTAAACGAAATCCCAGAAAGCAAGTCACTAAGACACACACTACACGTCGACCCCAATTCAATGGAGACAGTTCTCGTAATAGGCGATGGTAATCCTCCACCGTTTGAATACTGTCATTGATTTCCTTCCACGGAATCTGTTGTATCACGAATGATAAAGGTCGTGGCATGGTAGAACGTTTTTATACCCTCTTTTTTCGGCAGCTATAAGTGTACTTTTTGCACAGAAGTGGTCGTATTCCGTCGACGTATCTAAAATATTTAGTCACTAACTTGTACATCACACATCGTTCAGAAGTTTCCTCTTTATCTAAGTTTACATTGTGTACAAGATTTTGGTAACCCTCTAACTCTTCTTCTGGAATTCGATGCAGTAAGTGTACCTGGTAGTAAAAATAATCACTATCAACAACACAATCCTTCTTGCTCACGAGTAGTTGATCAATGTCTGACCACTGGAACACTTTCATCAGAATCAATCCTCTTATAGCATTTAGGTACCAGTGGTTCCAACATCGGTGACGTAACGGATGCAATGATTCTTTTCGTTTCACTTGTATTTTGACGAACTCACGGTAAATGCGTTCTCTCAATTCCACAGGCAAAGCACGAATGTTCTCTTGTAAAGTATCCATAACCATGTCAGTCAAACACTTCTCCTAGAGCGAAAGTAATGAACGTAGTGGGTAATTTCTGACCACTGCCATTCCAGGAAACGGTCAAGAATGTCAATAAAATCTTCAAATGTAAATGGTCTAAAGCGAAATAGTAGAACGAACGCACACTTGATCCAGACAAATCGGACTTGTTTGTTGACTTTGGTCAATTTCCTCTTATGAATTTCTCGACACAAATGTTCTACAGTCACTAATTGAGATTTGGCTCTGGCAAGTCCCTGCCATATGTCCTTGTAGATCTTCTCTTGCAATTCGTTTGGTAATCTTTGAAGATTATTTTTTACATCGGGTTTAAATACTTGTCTAGGGATTGTCCAACGTTTGACTCCTAACTCCGTAGCTAGCTTTTTACACAACATGGTAGGGTCACTTCAATGACGAGGTCCCACTAAAGGCAGGTAGTGACACTCTGGAGACCATCGAGCATGTTCCAGGTAAGCGCAATCTTTCTTCTCCCACTGGTGAAGTGAGACACCGCAACTGAAGCACTTGACTTTATCTCCTTCGCCCAAGTAGATAAATCCAGCTCTGGCTAATTCTTCGGGGGTAGGTCCTCCTAGATATTTTGGCCATTTTCCTTGGAAGGTTTGCAATCGACTTTCAAAATCACAGTATTCTGGCAAACGCACAGGGAACGAATATTCGTCTTTCACAGGTTCATTTCGATGAGGGTACGGTGAAATCCTTAGGAGTTTGCTCAGTTTTACATGACATCCGTAGGGTGGTAGTCGCATGGTTTCCTGTGGAGGTGGACATCCACCATGAAAACCAGTAAAGTGAAAAGGTGTGCGATAACGAGTGGCATCGCTTTCACATCCGTCAGGTTTGACACGTACAGCATCACTTTCCATGGTAGGCATGGTAGTAGAAGTAGTAGTTATAGCAAAGTTCCCATGATGATGTGGTACTGAATCACTAAGGTCATAGCGTACGGCATCCCTACCATCGCAAGGCACAGCATCGTACTTGAGTTTACTCTTACTGGATACTTGCTGTGTGAATGGATTCATCTTTCTCGCTTAGCAATGGTAGTCACAATGAACTATCGACCTTGAACGTTGTCCCTTTTTATATGCTGACCAATATCGGCATGACCGTACGGTAAAGTGAAGTGGTTGGGAAGCCGAACTCGCTTCTGGTACACGATTTGATAAACTTTTTCCAAGGGTCGACTGACGATTTGGTGTGTGGGTAAACGTACAATCTTGTGCGGTTCGTGGGTGGTCACTTTAAAGTTTCGATCCTGTCCAGACTGCAAGGCTTCTTTCAATATGCTAAAGTTCACCACTCGACTGGTGCGATAATTAAGAGTCAATCCTTTCACTTTACACTCCGTGTGCACATCTCCTTGATTGTTCCGGTATTCGTAGCCGTAATTTTTGGGACCGCCACTTGCAAAACTTAGAATCTTGTGGTCGGGATGCTCGTCCGTCCAGGCTCCTAAACGGTCTCCTTCGATGACAGGGTGAGGTTGACCCAGGCGATCAATGTAGATGCAACTGTCCGTGTCAAAATACAGCACACGATCTCCTAATAGTTCTAAAGCTTCGTACAGTTTTAAGCGAGCATGGGCTGTCACGTAGGCCGCAATGATGACATTTCCAAATTCGTCGGCTTCTACAAAGTCCAGTTCTTCTTCGTAATTGATTAAGAGCAAGTCCTCACGAACAACGTCCACGTGTTTCATGTATTTGGTTTTGTCGTGAATCATCTGCAAGTATCGGAAAGGTTCTGTCAAATACTCCGTCTTGGGTAAACACGGTCGTTGTGCCATTTTGCCCCACAAACAATTCAACATCACTTTGGCAAACGATCGCCTTCCTTCGTTTTTCTCGATGTGGTCTAAAGTGATGCCTTCCTGCTTCCAGTATTTCTCTTTGAACTTTGTTTGGTCGTCGGGAGTGTGACACCAGGAAGGATATCCGCTAGCTTCTTGTTTCAGTTTCAAAAAGGCATTCACGTAGTCTGCAAAAATGCCTTTTTGAGAATCGTCGCCCTTGTGGTATTTTTCTGTCTTGGGAAAGTGGTAAATTTCGTACACTTCTAACAGTTGGTATCCCAAGTCCAGAGCTTTAAACAATTCCACGCTGACCCACGTTCCCGTCAAGGCTCGTTCTTCCTGAGTGTGCTGACAAGGGTGGTCTTGGTTGCACGTTTCAGCACAAGTACGACACAAGGGAAACATCAGTTTTCCTTGGCAATGATGTGGTAAAACGGGATGGTACAAGTTCGTGGGAGGCAAGACTTTACACTTGATCAATCCTTCGTATTGTCGAATATTGTCCACGTCGATGTGTTCCGTCAGCAATTGTGGGTGCCCTGCGGGAAAGTGACAATATTTGCACACGTACGGATACAGAGAACACACGTCCAAGTATTTGATTTCTTCTCCTTTCTCCTCGTCGACTTGGTACAGCAAACAGGTGGCATTCGTCCGTCCTCCGTACAAACTGTCCCGCGGGTTCAGAGGGTCCACCAGCTTGTAACTTTCCACGATGCGCTTAAACTCGGGATCGGTTTTCAATCGCTGATCGTACTCGTGTTCCCACATTTCCACTACTTGGTATCCTTGCTCTTCTAACTTCAAGCGTCGCTGACAAGTGGCCTGGTACAAGTCTTCCATGGTCCGTTGTAAAAACTGGTTTTTAGTGTCACGTTGAGGGTAGCAGATGGGACATCCGTGAAATAAGCACCCGTTAAACTCGTACACAATCTTGGGGTTTTCTAAGTCCCAGCCGTCTACCGAATACCTTCCGATGGTCTTTTCGCCTCCTCCGTTGCGAGCATGTTGGATCCATTTGTCTTCCTTCTCACACAAGTAATGTAACCAACGTAGGGCTTTGACCGAGTATTGACGTTTGACAAAATTGGTCGTTTGAGGACTGATGACAGCTAGGGTGTTTTCGGGCATGAATCGTTGACGATACACTAAGGAACACGCTTTGGCAATGGTACAAGCTTCTTTCAAAGGATCGATCCCTCCGTGTTCCATGAACAGTTCTCGAAATTTTCCACAGCAGCGACGTAAAATGTCTACGTCGGAACGACAATATTTTAACATTTCTTCTTGAAAGTCAAAAGGGTCCGAAGCGTGAGTCTGGTACCATGCGTAGAAAGCTTCTCGTTGTTCGGTACGCATGTTGTCGGGGTCGTAGTAGTGAGCCTCAGGCAAATGGGGTAGAACGGCGTGTTGATTGGCTTCGGTATTGAAAAAGTGTGGAAAATAGCCTTTGGCCATTTCTGTCATGCCAAACGTTTTAGGCATGCGGCTCAAAGGCATAGCCAAGTAACTCATTGAATCTTTAAACTGTACTTGTCCCACTTGCATGGAAATGATTTTGGCTCCGTTCAAAGTTACTTTCGGACGTTCGGTACTTTGTTCCGTATAGTATCTCAACAGAAATTGTCCATCGTATCCCGAGAAATTGTGAGCCATCACCGTGGCATGGCGATGACAATCTCCGTAACGTTCGATATCTTCTTGGCTCCACGTCTCGTCGATAGGGTTTAAGATCCATTGGGCAAAATCGGCCAGTGTGTTCGATCCCCGAAAGATTTTTTCACGTCCTCCAGGAATCTTGCTGCAGTAAGGGCAATGAGTCAAGATAGGCTCTTGGATGCACTTCTCGCACGCTCGGTGAGCCACGCAGAAATTAGGAATGTGAATGCCAGTCTCTTGCATGCATTCGAAATCGAAAAAGATGAAATTCCCTTTCTTCTTCTGGTCATTCTCTTCTTCTTCTTCATGTTTGGAATGGTATTTTTGAATGTAGCATTGGTGTTCCAAGTCCACGGTTTGGCGACAAATGTGACATCGCTTCTTTCCTGAACAGACGTGCGCCTTGGCATTGTTGGTACGTATGCCTTGTCCACAAGTAGGGCACAATCTCAAGAGCTGACAAGCACATTTCTGCTGTGAACCTTGCGTCTTTAGGTGTTGTTGGTAACAGGCAGGACTGACAAACGTGCGCTGACAAACAGAGCAATGCACTCGTTCTTGTCCTTCGTCCAGACAGGGTGTAGAAGCTAAACATCCTGAGCATTTCGATCCACAATGCTTGTGTTGCTCTCGATTGTTATAGCCATAGTCACATTTCTCACAGTAATAACTGTATGACAGGAATGCAGTGATACTGGTAATGGCATCAAAATGTTCATCGTGATGATAGACGTGAATGTATTTTCCGTCTTTAAAATCTTGACCTCGAAACAACAGAGGTCCGCGCACTTCTTGAGGGTGAACTTTCAAGGTGTAACGTGGAGCCAAGACGTCTTGCAACTTTTGCATTTCAGGAATGCCGCAGGGTGTGTCTTTAGCTAACCCCGCTTGCTGTAACAGGAGTTCTGCTTCTCTTTGTTGTTTGGCTCGGTCCGATCGTTGAATAGTTTTCCAGGCTCTTTTCCATTCTACCGTATCGTTCTTGTCAGCATACGTTTGTCCCACCACGATGGCACGGGCTAAGCACATCTTGTCTTTTGGATTGTTAATTTGGACGAGACTACGCTTGAGGTTACGCAAGTTGTCTACCAACATCAACTTTTTTTTACCTGTCCCTTGGGGAAGAGACACGTGGGTCATGTACAGTGTCGCTTTTCCGTCCGTGATGTGAAATTTGTCGTTAGATTGTTGTACGTGTTGAATCTTGTCCATGATTTTGGAAGGTGTCAATTCTGATGGACTGCTAAACTCGATCCAAACGGGAGACTTCAAATTGTCGTGATGAATAGAAAGTCTCAAGCGATCGTCTTCTTTGGCTCGACATTGCCGTTTTAGTGTGGTTAACAAAGAATCCCACACATCGGTGATGAACCCTTCTGCTTTTTCCAAGGGTACGTCAGACTTGAAATCTTTAAATTTCACTGCGTACGTGTAGGCCGTGGTTCTAAATTTTCTGGAAGAGCGTTTGTCCGTCTCCCGAATATGGTAGTACTTTTCAGGGTTTACGGATGGTAATGGACTTTGATTTGGTGTAGACTCTTTAGGCTTCGATTCTGGTTCACTCATCTCATCTTCAAAATCGCTGGCATGAATTTGTGCCAAGACTTCAGCTACTGTGCGAGGCGATAAATCACGTTTCTGCCTCTTACTTTCTTCTTCTTTCTTTTCGAAATGATGCGATCGTTTCATCTTGACGGCAAAAAGTCAAATGACTACCTGTGAAACACCATGAACCCCTATATATCTATGTCAGACCAGGGCATATATAAAGGGCTAGTGACTCCCCTCTCAGTATTCATTTCGCTCTCAAGCCGACCAGCACAATGGAAGAACCCACACAGATCGAACTTCTGATTAGAGCATTGCGAGGTGTGATAAGAAAGTTTTCTTCAGACAAGCCAACGGACTACTCTCCTTCCTTTCGAGATAAAAGTCAAGATACTTGCTATATCTGTCAAAAGAAAGGGCATTGGGCTACAGAATGTCCAGACCGTCAAAGAAGCAAGGCCAGTGTCAAAAGAAACAAAAGTCAAGATACCTGTTATCATTGTCAAGAGAAAGGACATTGGTCTTCAGAGTGCCCTAAGAAACAACAGGAGCAGGAGAAGGAGGAAGAAGAAACAGAGGTGACCTCGACAAAAGAAGAACCCCGACACGTTCAGAAAGAGAAGACAGAAAAGAAAAGAAGACGAGAAAAATGTGAGGAAGAAGAAGACGAAGAAGAGGAAAAAAGTGTAAAAGTGAAGAAATTGAAAAAACAGAGAGAGTGAAAGAAAAAAGAGACAGAAGAAATCTATGAACTTTTTTAAAAGTGTTGTGTTGTGTTATGTTGTGATATTGAATTGTAAAAAATTGTAACAGAATAGACCAAACTGAAAAAAACGTAAGTGTCTCTTGGTTTTCATTATTTAGAAATAATAAGGACCTACACTCATACACTCACAACACGTACATCATAGGGTTAAAGAAGGGATTTTGAGTTTTAATTGATTTTGGCAAAATGAATAGTCACTCTTTTCGAGAGTATTGGGTAGCCCTGAAAAGGACTGTTGAGTGTTTGTTTTTTTCCTTAGAACAAACTCAGGAACGAGAATCAATTCGCTTTAACTGTCTTAAGCCTTTGCCACGGCCAAGGCCTACTTGTGGACTTGCTCCTGTCAATGATCTAGTAGATATCACTAGGGGTGGTATCTCTGGTGTAGTCACAGGGTTAGGTTGTTTGGCTCGGGAAGGTCTTTTTCTCTTGGGTCGTAATAAAGAAGTCTGATACATTTGTTTCAGACTTCTTAACTCGGCCAAAATGTCCAAGAGTACCGTGACCGTTTGACTTTCGATGTTCTCCTTCTCTCCTAGACTTTGTTTCTTCTCTGCTTCTTCTTCTTCCTGTTGTTTCCTTCTTGCCTCTTCTTCTTCCTGTTGTTTCCTTCTTGCCTCTTCTTCTTCTTCTCGCTGTTTCTGTTCAAGAAGAAATGCTTGCTCTGCTTCTTTCTGCTGCTGTAAAAATTTCTCCAATTCTTCTCTCTGTCTTTGTTTAAAATCGTCGACACGTGGTAATGAAGGAGAAAGTGGCGAAGGTACTGGTACCGGAACAAATTCTTGGGAAGAAGATAAAAAATCTACTAAATCCCAGTTGAAATCAACCTCTTCGGGAAGTAGCACTGTGTTCACTTTGGTAGCTGCTGCTGTACCATTACTTCTCGTCTCCACAGCCGGTGCACCCCAATTCATTGTCTTCTTAGGTTCCGTCATGTTTCACAAAACACTACCGCATCGATTCACTGCGCACAGACGCTAGTGTGCCTATATAGGAAATGTGACGTCACAGGTAGCTCTCTTCGGATTGGAAGACAGACTCCGCGAAGTGACTGAATTTTTGTAACGCGTGTTGGGATTGGTGAACCCTTTCAATCCGTTTCGATCCGGTCTTCCACTATAAATCAACGCGGTTCACTTCATTCCCTTCACCTGTTCTCGTCACAGAGAAGATGTTGATCGACGTAGAATCCTCTACTTTGGTATCCTCAATGCTGTTCCGTACAGACTTACCCATGTATGTGAAAACAAAATGGACTGTCATCCGGATCACCGGTGCCACTCTTTGGAAAAGAAGATGTTATGTGGAAAGACAAGGCTGTCTTAAGCGGACTCTCATCTACGGACCAGAAGTGAGACACAGTTTAAGACAAACTTTGAGAAATTTGAGGAAGATAAGAAGACCTATGCGATGTCCTGTATGTTAACAGAATGGTGTTAACATCACATAACAAACAACGGCCCTTTTCAGGGCCACTTCCAATGCCTCGAAAAGATCTTAATTTTCATTTGGTCTCCACCCTAAACGAATATATATAAAACCCTTCCTCTACTAAAAAACACGAACGCTCTTGATTCGTGTTTGTCTATAGCCCTCTCTCAGGTAGCCTGACGTCACAGTACTTCTCTTTTTGCTACATTGTTACCAGTGTGACGTCATGCCACCTGTCGCTTATCGCTCTACAAACCCACAGTCTCCTAGTCGCCGCTCTACAAAATTTCCATTGTCGCTATACAGGCCCAGGGTGTTCTAGTCCCTCTACTCAATTTTTCCATTGTCGCTATACAGGCCCAGGGTGTTCTAGTCCCTCTACTCAATTTTCCATTGTCGCTATACAGGCCCAGGGTGAGATTTTATTTCTTGTCGCTATACTGGCCCAGGGGGGGGGGGGTCTGTAATGCTAATTCCCATTGTCGCTACGGTACCCCACTATACTACTCTCGTTCGTCAAGTCGGATATCAAGTCGGGTTCAAGGACCACAATAATTATATCCAGAAAGTTGTTTTTCTCCTGGGTATTTAGCCCATGGAGTTCCTGATAATTTTCCCAGTGAAGCTGTGATATCACCACCTGTTTTCGTAAGAGATGAAATAAATTTGTATTTGCTTGTGCCACATTTCACACACTTGCCTCTAAGTGCAAGCTTGCTATTTTTTGTTGTTATTGTTGTTAATCCACTGGTGGGGGTGGATGCTCTGCATCGAACACAATATAAATTCATATTATTTATTATATTTGTACAACATGGATGTCGTTGATTTCTCAGCGACACGAAAACAAGAGCCAATCAAACATCATGCAGCGTTACCAAATTCTATCAGAGCAATTATCATAGGTCCATCTGGGTCTGGTAAGAAGAAATTGCTGCTCAATCTGATAATGAGATGGCTAAAGTGGGATAAGTTGTATATAGTGACACCATCTGTAGATGATCAGAGATGCTACGATGTATTTAAAGATTTTAATGAAGAAGCGAAGTCGTTGGATGAAAACGACGACGGAGTCGTTGATGATATTGTTGATTTGATCACCGATATTGATGAAGCTCCATCTGTGGATGATCTCGATGGACGCATTAATAATCTCGTAGTATATGATGATATGATGCTGGACAAACAATCAAATCCAGCTCCGATATTTTCCCGACGCAGACACAAAAACACTGATATTATATATGTTACTCAGCGATATACACAAATACCTAAAGTGATCAGAGATAACTGCAATCTTCTGGTTGTGTTTAATGGAGTCGATACACATACTCTGCGAAACATTCATCAGACTTGGTGTTCAGGGGATATGGATATGATTAAATTCAAAAATTTCTTCTCAAAAGTGCAAACTACCCCACACGGATTTATCACGATAAATTTACACGATCCTCGTTCGCGATATCGTATAGGTCTCGATAAAATTTGTGACTGAAAAACACAGCAGCAGAGAGACTGAACGACAAAAAATGAGTGTGCGCGTCGCATCGAAAACACCTAAATGATGGAAAAAAAAAAATACGTCAGTGGGAAGTAACAAAAACGAGCTAATCCGGATGATTTCGTTATTGCGGTCTGTTTCCCTGGCGTATGGAAATATGTTCGGTTAGAGGTTTCGGTTTGATGTTGTTGACTTTTGTTCTCAGCTTTTATAGGAGCCCTTAATTTTGCAAACTGACCCTCCTAAAACCTTTGTAGGATTCAGCTTCTCTGCTGCTGATATTTTTGAGAAAATAAATCATATTCCTATCGATTTCATGCAGGTATATCTCGATGAATGGTCGTTAAAGTTTCTTAAGCCGGTTAGTAATCGGCTACCCTATGCCGACACCAAATGGTGTCGGCAAATTCCAACTTTTTGATAGGGAATGGACTCTGACCCTACACCCCAACATAAATGTCCAAATATCAAAAATGGGGTGGCAAGGGTCAGAGGAAACTCGGACTACTAGTCCATTGGTGGCAGAAAAACGTCTGAGCCTCTGTTGACATGAACCATCGTGAACATGCACCGTCAACGCTATCAGCTGATGTCAGTAAAGAGGGCTTTCATTTCATTGATGACTGTATTATTGGAGTCCTAAACTACTGAATGAAAGCCAAAAATCAGCTCTGACCAACGAGTCAAAAACAGCTTTGTGTTCATCATAGGATATCCATAGCGATTGGTTGAGTTCCAGTAAATGGTCGGGGGGGGGGGGGGGCAAAAATGTTCCAGTTTATGGTCTTTCACTCCAGTGTGATGTTTATATTGTTTTAAAACTTTTGGCACATAACTATATATTGTGTAAGTTTTTTTCATGTCTGTAAATTTTAGTGGTCATCTATAAACAAAATAACCTCTCCCTCGATAACTCGCGCACATCGGGGTCCAAAAACAGACCGCACTATAAGCGAGGGCGGGAGTTACCTAGGGACCTCCAAAACATCCGCTTGCCATCAAGCGAACGGCGGGGTT
>JAECUM010016634.1:0-56457 GCA_016617855.1 Megalonaias nervosa | reverse complement strand
GTGCTTGTTCTGATTCTTGCTGAGTAACATCTTCCGCTTGGTCTTCTTCCTTAGGTATTTCCGGGGTTGGCATCGCAGTAGCTATTTTCTCCGGAAGTTCTCGTAGAATTTTTTTTGTCTTTTTGGTTCGCTCCGCTATTTTTTTAGTTTCTTTCGCTGTCTCAGCTAACACAGGAACAATACCTTTAGTAGTTTCAGTGATAGGTTTAAATAATTGTTCTGCGGATTCTGTAAACTCTTCTTGTGTTTGTTGACGCTCTTGTAATTGTTGTTTTACTTGATCACGGACAGGTTAATATTTCTTAATTGCTTGTAGTCGTTCTTGAGCTAATCTTGCTGAGTGAGCTTCACCGATCATTATTATAATGCAATGGTTTAATTACAGCAGCAGGGAGGGTGGGGTAACAAAAATTGCGTGCACGATTACATAAACGAACACTCACAAAATTTTAAAAACACGAAGTCAACAGCGAAGTAACAGCGCGAACTAACCCGGTGATTTCATCACGGAAAGTTAGAGGGTTCAGTTTGACGTTATTGACCTTTTTTTAAAATTTTTTTCGTGTGAAATCTTTGTTTTAGATATGTTTGCTCGAATCCCATTTGTAGGGTTCATCCTCCCTGCTGCTGATGTGGAACAATGTAACGTTTGATTTCAAGTCTTAATAATTTAAACTGTATCACATTGCCATCAGTCGATTTCCTTTTTTTGTACACGCACAGAATGTCGTGTGTTTGTGCGTTCATGTATACACACAACTAGCTACACGGATACAATGATTTCGAAATACTCCTTCTACCCAGACTACACCGTCCAATTTTCCAGTTTAACGCTTTAATCTTTCCCTCATCGTTTCTTGACAGTTGTCCGAAAGTAACAATTAGAAACAAACTGCAAACTTGGTTTCAAAGAAGAATTCAAAGACGTAATTTACATTGTTATGGTATGTGAAAATAAATTTGATATCCATGAAGAAATAGCACATATAATTGGCTGAACTGACACGCTAACATATCGGTTAGGTACAAAATTGTCTCATATTGGTATGGGTGGAACATGCAGGATTTTTCTTACAAGCGGTTCAGATTTCTAAGAAAGTGTCATTTGCTGACCAGTGCAGAATCAAAATACATGTGTATTTTTACACGACAAAGGGCTTATGTGATGTCATGTATAATTACAAGACAATGTGACGTCAGTCTACGTTGCATTTGGAAATCGCAAAAATATCATTTGTTATCCTGATTCGTAATGGTCATGAATAACTACTGCCATCATATAAGATATTTTAAAAAGGAGAAAAATCTTGAAAATTTCAACCTGTACCTCACTTTGCAGATCTATGTCTAAGACTTGTTCTGACTGCAGATATAAATGAATATTTAGATCTAAGGCGTTCACAGACATTTAAGTCTGTTATTAAACATTCGTTTTTGAGAACATGCATACATGATTTTGGACAAGGACATAATCACTGCTGCCATTTTGTTAAAGAATTCGTTCTGATTGCATCTATGTACTCTAGTATGTGTCATTACACTTGATTCTGATCGGGGACATGACTGTAAGGCATGTGAGTAGTGTGGTTCTAAGTCGGGATGAGAAACGAAGCATAACAATGAATGGTTCAGAGGTAGAGAAATTAATAAAATCTCATTAAAAGTTTGTTTCTCAGAATTAAAAAAATTGCTGGAGTTTAGCAAGAGCAAGTTGTTCGGTCGGTCTTCACATACACATACACACCCACCCACACACACAGAGTAATGTAATATTTTTAAATAACTCACCGATGACAATAAATTCATTAATTAACTACTACCACTACTACTACTACTACTACTACTACTACTACTACTAATAATAATAATAATAATGAACGTATTCTGAAATGACTTTTATGGTATTTTTCAAAATTGGGTATATTTTCCAGAGGACTATCTTTACCATCTACGGATGGTGATTTAGTATATTAGTATAGAACGGTTCCTGATTTTAAATAAATAAATAAATAAATAAATACTGGGATTGAACTAAAAAGTATACATTTTTATTTTTGCACATGAATCAGTTTGACTCAAAAATGTTAGACATCTTGCTACGTTTATTGTGTTTGTGTGTGCTGATCATCGTGGATGGAGCTCAGAGCAATGTTTCGACCGACGTAGACACATTTTAATTAATCCAAAGCTTTTTGGGTACGCCATAAATAAGTGCTGAAGAACTATTCTCGCTTCATTCTTTCCTTACTTTCCTTATTTTCATGAAACATGACAGAATTATACGAAAAAAGAAACACAAAATCATCTTTATGTGAATCGTGCGTTTAGTTTTAATGGGCAGAGATGACGATAAGCAATATCTAAAAAGAGCTTAATTTGTCTTAAATAAAAGGTAATGTATTACAGAAATTGGAACTTACATGTAAATAGTATGTGCATAATCAAATGTATTCACTTAATTGCACCTTGTATGATTTGACCGAGCACATGCACATATGCAAATAAATCATTGCAAAGGCTTGCGGGACATGCCGTGACCAATGAACTGATTATTGGTTAGTTATTTCCAATTCCATTACCCCATTACTCAGAGGAAATAAAATAAAATCCTCCCATTTGCTCATTATTCTATACCTGGAAATTTTTAAAGAGCAAGGAAGAGAGATTACTTGCACTGGTTTCTTATAATTATTAGTTTACGGTTTTGGTAAACTTTAAAAGAAAAGTGAAGGTTCTTTATTGAAGTATCGTTTACAATCCGATAACGTCTAATGATGAAAAGCTGCATTGCTTCGTTGGAGTCATTATTTGTATGGTTCTGACAATTGGAACACGTCGTAGCTTTCTCCGTGTTCAGTTTGCTTCTGGGAAAGAACAAGTTCTGTCAAGTCCTGGACCTGCTAAATGGAATCAGATAACAATTAATTTTACTATATATTCTCCACTTGTTTCTCAGTATTGAACTTTCCGTTGTGCCCAAATAATAATAAATCATATCTTGTTCTAATGTACCTTTAAAGGTAAACTCGCATTGAAGTTTTTGTTATAGGTTATCCAGCAGTTTTTTGAGAGGCTGGACTATAAACAAAGCACCGTATACTGAATCACAGTTTTCACTTCCGGATCATCATCAGTGTCTGATTACTCACTGTGTACTGTCGCCGAAATGCACACTGACAACCACACCATAATGCTCAAACTTTAAAGAATAAACAATTGCCGTTAAATCAATCACAAGAATGCCTAAATGTAACTCTTGTATCATTACCAAAAGGAAAGAGGCAAAACTGCTCTAAACATAGACTTGGACTACATTCCCGGAACTAATAATTGTGATCTTATTCCAAATACTTACGAGAAACAGGTAAGTTTGGAAATACTATTTAGATTGGCACAGTTAACAAGAGTTATCTTCCTTGTCTAGATAGAAACACGGATAAATGGAAAATAAACAGTTATTTTACAAACAATTTAATTAAGTTAAATGTCGAACGTAAAACAAACCAGAGGAAGGGGCACTTTCGTATGTGAGATTTTAAAAGTTACATGAGTTATTTATAACAGTGTTTGGTTACATATTTGCCCATATTTGCTCACATTGTACCGTGTTGTCCCATTATACTTAGGACTGCGAAGTTTTAGTTTCTTAAGGTCTTCTTCCATCCTAGTTCTGACTTTTTCCACTATTCATTTTTCCAGATATTCTTCCGTCGAGGAAACTACACTGATTCTGCAAATTAAAATTTTACTATATAGTCATTTGTCACATTTATTATAACTTTATTATAACTTTGTTCATTACATAGGCTGAGCCCTTTAAATTATTCTTTCCTTTGTATAACTTCCAGTCTCTTTCTTTGGGAGATAAACTGACAGACCACAGGAGGTGATGTGCAATGTTTATGTGTTCGACAGAGATCCTCCTTTGTTTTTAATAGTCTTACCACTTTCTCCACTCTTATGTCAACATATTCCCGCATATTCTTATCGTATAATTCATAAATAAAGTCTTCCTCGAATATTATTCCTGCTCTCCAGCCTGTTTCCTTAAAGCATCTTTACGAGCTTGTAATGCAGCAAATCAATTCGTTCTCTTCCAGACTGTGGATTTTCTGTTTCCTGTTATTATTCTCACACTGAAACTCCATTGATTCTCATCTCAATCATTCCACTTCCTCAATCATTTTTGCATGTTTGACACTGCTTAGTAAGGGGTGGATTTCAAGACATTTTCTGCTTACATTAACTTTAAGACATTGTCAGTATTCTGTCTGGAAGCCATTTTGTGCAAAATTTAGAGTAAAATTTTCAAGCGTTTGTGTTTTGATGGATTTTATTTTGTGTTGATCGGCATCAATGACCTCACCCCTAACTGACTGCCTTTCCGTCCGAAAAGTGACTAATGGATGTCTACTGTGGGATATAATTTCTCCTTTTGCTGCATCCCAATGTTCCCCGACATTTTCCACGACCAGGGATTTTCAGATTAACAAAAGTACAACAATAAGTTGATGGCTGCTACAATCTCATCCACCAAGAG
This sequence comes from Megalonaias nervosa, assembly GCA_016617855.1. Classification (NCBI taxonomy): domain Eukaryota; kingdom Metazoa; phylum Mollusca; class Bivalvia; order Unionida; family Unionidae; genus Megalonaias; species Megalonaias nervosa. The sequence continues at coordinate 51,917 of JAECUM010016634.1, read as the reverse complement.
ATGTAGTGCATACGTTGCACGCAAATATATGCGACGCGTACGAATTACCTCGCAGCGACCATGTTGTGTGCTGACTAATGAACACGTGACTATTCGTACGTTTTTAGTGTTATAAAACATCAAAACTATTCGTCAGCAGGTTCAACAAACCCTGCCAAGGGATTGAGAGCACACTGAAAACATTTCAACTTAATGTAAAGCAAATACTAGTTCAAAAGACCTGCAATATTACTATTTGTTTAGTAGGGTTCATCCCGCGGACACAGCTGATCTTGTTGCGTTAAACAGGAGGTTTTGGATGGAGAAAATAATTAATAAAAAGTGTGTCACATGACTAAGATTTTTCAAGGACACGTATAATCATGATCATGTTTGATCGACGTATATAAATTCTGACCCATGTTACAACTCCTTCCGAAGGTATTTTCAAATAATTTACTTATCTTTTGACAAAATCTCCACGGTTCCAATACATAAACACTAACGCTTCAGTTGTTGGGATAGCTAATTTTATAAAACTATGCACGGGATGAATAATTGTTAAAAACAGAAAGATTAGAAAAATGACCACTAAATATATTTCTACAAAAGAGAGTTTTAATTTATTTTCCCATATATTCACTGGAGCCTTTTGTTGCCTAATTTGAAGTAAAAATGTGCACTCACCGTTCATATTTCTCTACAGACTAGAAAACGTTCGTTACGTGATTATATCTATAAAGTCAAAGCAGAAAAACACAATTGAACATATTATAGAAATACCGAAACTATTTTATTCATTTTATTGTTGGAAATTCTATAACAGCTTTGAATATATTATCTTAAGACCCGTTTTCTTAAATCAAACCGATATTTCCCTTTCTTTTTTTTTTTTTTTTTTTTTTTTTTTTTGATGGTTAAAAGAATTAGCAATTATAACGTTAAAACGTTATAAGGTTGAGAGAAATGATTATTTAAACATCGCTTTCCTGATGGTTCAGCAGACTAGTCGTTATAAACGTTAAAACGTTGAGAGAAATATTATTTAAACATTGCTATCCTGATGGTTCAAAACACTCGCCGTTGAAACGTTAAGATGTTGAGAAAAATATTATTTAAACAATTCTTTCCTGATGGTTCAATACACTAGATATGTTTGTTGTTGCTGTTATCGTTAAATGACTCTTTACACCGTGACATCCATTTAAATGGTGTGCGATAAGCAATATTCATAACCATTAACTTCTTACGGCTAAGTGTAATGAAATCGCATATGGTATTTCTCCTACCATCAATGTTTCAAGTAAAGTTATTTTACATATTTTTCTCAACAAAAGCGCTGTCTGTTCCATTGCTTGATTCTGTGCAAGGACAACGTTAGTTGTCTGCCTGGACAAATATATACAACGTGTACATTAATCCTGTAATATGCGGAAAGACGCCCACAAATCGTACTTCTATGTATGGAGGATATAGATTATTAGGTGCGTCTAACACTTTTATAGACGTTTAAGTCTATCTTAAAATTTTGTGTACGGACTTAAAATGTTTTGGGCAAGGACATAATTGGTATTCGGCACTGATATACACTTAGGGCGTTTCAACAGGTACACTCTAAGTTCAAACAGCCTATCATGTTACTTATGTACAAGATTCGTTCTAAATGGTGACATAACTGGCTATTTGGTTCATAGCGGGGACATGACCAGAAAGCGTGATTTTGGGCCGAGACACGAACTAATGCATATAACTATATTGAATCTGAACTAGAATATTGGATACAATCTCATTAAAAGTCTGTTTCTCGGCAGTCAGGTTGTAGGAGTTTACGAAGAGCAGCTGTTTTAATGTTTGATTCTGTGAATGTACAAAACTGGTTGTCAACGTGGACATACGAAGTGTAATTAGTTGGGATATGAAAGGTGACACGCTCATGGATATCTTTCTAAGCTTGATTCTGATCTAGGACATAACTGGATTTTTTTCAGGTAAACGTCTTGAAATATATTTTGTTCTTTGGATATTAGAACGGATATAATTGTTTCCGGACAGGGACATAAAACTAATGCTTTTGATTACGTTCACTTTATGTTCGGATACTCTGTAATTTATAGTTTTGTTTTATATTTATGCATTTTGTAAGCATCTCCCTTTGAGTTTGGATGCCCTAGTCAAGGTTGTTTTGTTTAATCCTCTTTCTCATTTTGGATATTATTGAGCTTGGTGCTGATAGAGGATATGGATGATTCTGTGGATATCAGATATTGATAGACATTTGAGTCTAATTTAAACTTTTTATTCCGAGCAAAGACATAATTTGTTCGGAAAAGGAAATAATTGATTCTGGGCAGGGATATACACTTATAGAGTTTAATAGGTTCAGTCTATGTTGAGACATTCTATAATGCCTTTTTGGTAAAGGACTCATTCTGATTGTGGACATAACTGGTTAGTGTCTGTACATAAACTTGGAACTGAGCGGAAAGGTTAATTGTCTGGTTCTGAGCAGGACACATAATTATATATATATATATATATATATATATATATATATATATATATATATATATATATATATATATATATATATATAAAGAAGGATAAACAGAATACACTTACATATTTACGCATATTCGCTCATACTGTACTCTATTGTCCGATTTTACTTAGGAGTGCGTTTTTGTTTATTTTTTTTTAGGTCTTTTCTCATCCAATTTCTGATATTTTCCATTATTCATTTCCAAATATCTTTACATCAAAAAGCCTCACAGATTCTGCAAATTCATGCTGCTATATCTTTTCCATATGGCTATATATACATAATCTGAACTGCTAATGTTTCCTCCTATGAATAACTTCCGGTCTCTTCCTTCTGGAGGTAAAATTACCTATCACAAGAGGTCTGTATGATGATGCAGAAAAATGGCACAGGTGCTGTGCTCTACTTACATTCTAGACATAGCTCTTCGTTCCTTAAGATCTGTTCCTTATTTACTTTCGAATAGTTCCACCACAACACTTTCTCCTCGCAAGCATCAACCAAGCCATTCTATTCCATTGATGATTAGGTTGTTCTTCCTTGAATATTGCTCTTTCTCCACAGCCTGTTTTCTTACAGCATCATTACGAGTTTGTAATACAGCAATCATTTTTTTTTTGTTAATTATTTGCTGGGCTTCTAGTCCCTGGATTCTCTGCTTCAGGATGTCATACTCGCACTGAAACTTCGTTAATTTTCATGTTAGTCTTTCCATGTCCTCGTATTTGGTTAACTGATTTCTTCGCTGATTTTGGACACTGTTTGGTCAAGGGTGGATCTAAGCAAATTCTCAGTTTTTTATTGACTTCATCACATTCTCTTTATATTCTCTGGAAGCCGTTTGATGCCAGTTTAAAGTTAAATTGTCCAGCTCTCCCATGGATTCCATTTTGTGTGGTCAGCTTCGAAGGTCTCACCCTCGAACAAACTGGATAGTGGAAATCTGTCGATATTTCTTCTTCAAACGTTCTGGATAGTGTCCCATCTACTTCTTCCCCATCCGTGATAGCCTGTACAATTCTTTCTCCTTCTGTTACTCCTTCTTTTGCTTCCATATATTGGCATTTTATACGATTGGGCATTTCCTAATTTACAATATTACAACCACAAGTTGAGAGCTATTATGAATCAATGCACTAAGAGATTTAATGCATAAGTTACAGGCAAAAAGTATATGACTTCACACAAATTACATTGCATCGGAAAATTTGCCTGCTGACTAATCAACAGATGATTATTCGTGCATTAGTCGAGACCTAAAGCGTCAAAAATATGTATCAACACGTTTATTAAACCCTGCCAAGGGATGGACACATAACACATCACCAGTAAGTGTAAAACAAATACTTGTTCAAAAGACCTGCAATATTATTACTTGTTTACAAGTGTTATTGGGTGCATCCCGTTGACACAGATGACCTTGTCATGATCAATATGAAGCTTTGTATGGTAAAAAAATTACTAAAAAAGTGTGTTACCTGACAATAATTTCCTCAGGGATACTCACAAAAATGATATTTTATCGACGTATATAATTGTCGAAAATCTAAATTCTAACCTATATTAAGAAAAATGAAAACTCCTTCCAAAAGGCTATTTAGAATATTTACCACTGTTCCAATACACAGACACGTATAATAATTTTTAAAAGTAGACAGCTTTACCCATTATTAGAAAAACGACCAAAATATATATTTCTACCAAGAATATATACCATCATACAGGTTAGAGAAGTTTTAATTCATACCCTACGGAGATTCGAACCCCGGTCCGCAGGTAAACCGCATACATCGCCTTTCCTGCACTCACGAGCCCATATTCCCTCACGACTAAGCACACATCACCATAAAATGATGCTACTCAATCGGCGTTATATGCACTCATGTGTAGCAGACACACTCGCATGACGACCAAATAATTAATTCTCATCTATCTACACAGTCATTCCGGAGTCAAAGAAATTTATTCTGTAAATATATTACATTTTTATTATCAACGTCCCTTAACTTTCTTATTCATTTTCATTCCTTCAAACACTATGCATGAGTAAATGTTCGTTATTTCTTTGTTTTGGTACTGAAAAACAAGAGTATTGTCCTACTTTTAGGGATGATAAAAAAATATTCCACAAAAGGGGCCATTTTCTTGTACATGTATTCGGTACGAGAAAATGTTCATTTTTTACTCGAACATTGATAGATGTATCTTACAGAGAGACATAATTATCCACCTCCTCTTCTCTACTTGTCTGTCTGTCTCTGAAACTCTGTCTCTCTCTGTCTCTCTGTCTCTCTCTGTCTCTGTCTGTCTGTCTGTCTGTCTGTCTCTCTCTCTGATTAGCCGCCTAATTCCTGATTCTTCTAACATTCATCCTATTCAGATCATCCGTACGGTGCAAACAATACTATCTGATCCATGTCTTATACATCCTTTCACACAAAGGAGAGGCGTAGACTTTACAAATGACGATGTAATCTTTGGTGAAATGGAGAGTTGATTCTAAATAAAAGCATATACCGTCATCCCCAAAATTTCGTTATATTTGCTTATGATTTTGAGTATTGCCTGTCGAATCTAGGTGACCAGTGCAGAGCCCTTGTTGAATATAACAGGGTAACGGATTGTCCAAGCTCATTCCATATAACTGTCTGAGAAAAGACTGTTATGACTAGCATAATTGGGAACAGCAGTAATCATGTGCAAATTTCTTTCAGTATTTTTCTTTGTGAGTGTTTCAACAACAGATTTCAAGTCAAGGTCGCTGCTGTTCGACTATAACTTTTTTCTTCGGGGCGGCAGATAGCAAAGATCATTTCGAATCTGTTATATGGTAATTTCACATGCAACATCCTGTTGTATTCTCCTCACAAGATAATGTATTACATTCTTCCAAGAACAAGTTATGTCTCAATCCTGTACCAATGGATGAAAGTGCACGTATTATACTTGTATATGTCATGCTCCATCGTTTTTTAAGGTCAGTAACTATTCGCTGGTAAATGTTTGTCTTACCTGGCCTCTCATTTGTTAAAAAACGGTAATAACTTTTTAGATGCCGAAGTCCGATAGCTTTATGTGCCTCATGTGCTTGCCATGGGTGACTGATAATCCATATAGACCGAAAAGATGGCTGTATGGTACGATGGATCTTCTGGTTCAATTCATAGATCATTCAATCTTCGAGGTCAAAGGTATAACCAACCGAGAATTGCTAGCACCAGAGGTTTTGTTTTACGTGAAAAATGCAATGTACAAGCGCTGAACGAATAAAATTCCATGATAGATTAGTCCAATGACGTGAATTACGTTTTACTACCTTAGTGTGCGGGCACACAAAATACAGATCATGAGATGTAAAATTCCATGACTGATGAGCCCAATGACGTGAATTAAGTTTTACTACTTTAGTGTACAATCACACAAAACACGTGTCTTGAAATTTCAGAGATACCCAAGGTTCCTGTACTTGAATCGCCCAGTATATGACAATGGCATATTTGAGAATCCCAATCAAGATTTTGTTAGATGACTTCTGCTGAAATTGGAAATATCGTCCTACTCGCTGGTTATTTTACACAAAATATCACACCGCCGGCTCTTCCCACCTGCCAATTACAAGAACTGAAATATTGGCATCGAGTTCAAGTTCCATTAAATGGAATAATAGTTATATTTTATAAGTGTATTATTGGCCTAAGTTTTTTTATGGTATTGTTTTTAACTGGACAACAAGGCATTAGTCAAGATCTATTTGACTAATTTTCCGACTGGGTAACGTTTATAGCAAGGCGGATTTTAATGCAGAACGGGATGTACACTGGGGTGAATTATAAGAATGAATTACTTGTGAATTTTATGAAATAATAACTTTGTTTGGTCATTTAGAACTTTGCAATGATCTTCATTATATCTTCAGCAACAGAAGGAAAAGTGATCATCTTGTTCCTTCTGATGACTACATTATTATGCAGTTTGCAAATTACTACAGTTAGTGAAGAGCACGCGCTACGTGACCACATGTCGATATTTATCTCCCTTTGTACGTGTGTTAAAATCATCTGAAGGCTATAAATAGAAAAGCAAAGCTTATATTTATATTCTTATATTTTGAAGAAGGGAATAGTGAAACTGAATATCACTATTGCCTTAAGAGATTAAAATTTGAAATGATGTTGACATATTATATTCATGCATTATCAACCAAATACATCCGTCAAGCGACGTAAAGCTCACAGAATCCTATGTTAACATCTTCTGGTCAGATATCACACAGAAGCTTATAGTCCACATGGGCAACTTAAATGTATTTCAAAAATAAGGGAGCGCAATATGGTAGTGAATATCGTTCTGACAGAATATATTCCTGCAACGAGAAAGTTTAGAAATCATATAAAATTAGTTGCAGAAAAATATATGGATAATGTGTTTGATAATATTGTAAGCGAACAAGAAGGTAAATAAACATAACTTTTAGAGCCATTCATATTGAGACAGTTATAAGTGTAAAGTTATGTCCAGAGATAATGTTAGATGGTGTTTATAATAAAGAGTCCGTTTTAAATAGCTTTACCAGATACTCTATGGACACTGATGAACCAAAGTTTAGGCTTCCTGAAATAGATTTCTAAATTTCATTCAGAAGGAAATTTGCCATAAAGTTCATGTAATATTAATCTAACCTTTGTGCATATGCATAGAACATATAAAACACAAGCCCTACTGGGCATTGCTACTGGCGGAACATGACAGGACATGACTTACCGAAATATTTCAATACAGTGTCACGTTAACAGGAGTAAATAAAGTAATTAACAGTCCCCAAAATGTGTATACCTGGTTTTATTATAAACTTAAGTGTGAAATATAGAGACTTACTGGCGAAATAATTTTCATATTTTTTCATTCCTATATTTTCACATGTGAACAATATATACTTATACTTTGAAATGTGAAAAATATATCCTTATATAAGATTTCCGATCATGCCATGCGAAGATTTACTGTATGTGTCTATACAATTTGTACCTGCAACAACAAATACGAGTACTTTGTGAGCTAGAACAAATAAATAGAAACTATTTTACTTTTCAGACATGGAAATTTATGTTTGATAAAGAAATTTGACCAGACTCCGTTTGTGTCTCACTGAAGTTATTTCCACTTATATCCTTGACAACAACGACAAACCCCTGTGTGATACATTGCTGAATCGGACTTGAATTGTTTACAAGATAGGGTGAAATAGTTTACAGAATGGCAAAACTGTAATTTATTGCGACAGATTGAGTCAAAAACATCCTACCGTTTTCTGAAGTCACGTATCTATCTATCTATCTATCTATCTATCTATCTATCTATCTATATATATATATATATATATATATATATATATATATATATATATATATATATATATATATAATCAGCTATGAAAGAGGTGAATTTACGAAAAGAGGAGGGGAGAGGGTGATTGCTGAAGATTTAGTTTAATCTTGTCAATTCGATTCTGAAGCAAGTTTAGTATATAATAAAAAGAGAAGTTTATATTTCTACATTAATACCGATATATTGTGGTACCAGGAGCTATAGTTTTAGTACCACACGATGAAATATATACGGTATTAACGTAGGAAAAGAAAATAGTCTCTATATGATCGTATTTCTAAGGAATTTGTATGTAATCATTTCAAGATAGTAGAATTGTGTTTCTCATCCAGTGAGGTAGGGAAGGCCATGATGGAAATGGGAGGACACCATATAATACTTGTTGAAAATATGAAAAGATACAACTGAAATGTGAATAAATGCGATTTCGAACACTTGGAATTCAAAAATGATAGAAAACGTATAATAAATTATTTTTTGTATCTATATAGCTTGTTTGTTATCTAGGAGGATTGGTTGGTTAAAAAATGTAAGGAAATACATATATTTATTTATTTACAGACACCCAGTTTAATCCTTAATTCGTGTTTGTCAGTTTCCCAGTTGACTCTGAATAACATTCCACGCCTCTTGTAAATATTAAAAATTGAATTATGAAATGTCATGCTAAATTACACTTGTGACTTTCAGCAGTAATAATCTGAAATGTGGGTTATAATGATTTATATTTATCAGCGTTCCGTTGAAAACCTTAATACATTTATTACTCACGTCATTATCCAGATCAGTACATTAAAGACTAAAAGTAAAGAAAATAGGTAAAATTATTAGCGGAGTTGAAAAACTTGTTTAAGGTATGTCTGATCCTTAATCTACAAATCATATGTAGACTTTATTGATTTTCGTAAGGTATGTTTGTTGTTGAACTTCAAAAGATATGTACACAGTGGTCATTGTCTTATCTTCTACATAATCATCTAAAATTGACAGAACGGTGAGACCTTTATTATATGCTTTGAGTAACATTTTTGAAAGTAGAAGCTTCATTTCCTACATTTTAATTTATGGTTTGTCATTATGAGCATTTTCGGTGAGTTATGATCATACTCTCAAGTTTCTTTATTACTGTCGCTTTTGAACGTATTCTATCAATATTAGTAACGGTTAAAGCTCATAAAATAATAGGAAACATATTTTTGTTACTTATATTTAAGAGATTAATCAAAAGGAATGTGAAGAAAATGTCGGTTTTAATGTCATCGTATCCAACTGAAAGTTTGATACAGCAATGAACCGAGCATTATGTGCAGAACTCAGAAATCCGGTATTAGCAGAATAATTAAGCTTCCACTTATCCATATAATATTTGCATTGCTAGCGACTTGTTACTGGTCATACCCAAGATAAAACAGAATGCTTAAATGTCAGAGATCCAGGCAAAGCTCGCGTCTAATCAGTTGTATGTGCATATTAGATTTCATGTGTCGATATAAAGTATGAGAACCTAGTTTCTCCCAACCAAATTAGGTTTCAAACGCCATTTATACCAGAATTCTTACCTGTTATTGATTGAGCCGATTTTCGTTATTTTTACATGCTTTTTGTGGTAGAGTTCTCGTACAACGAAGTTTTTGGGAATTATCTCAGACTAGCGCAACATTACTGACTTACTGATTTAAATTTTGAATATACAGTAAGAATTTAATCAATATTTAAATAAGGCTTTGAAAGCAGTGAAAAATATGCAGACAGATTTTTATTACATTGTGGCATGAGACAAATCTATTTAATAAAACTATCATTGATTTAAGCGGAATTAACTATATGATATCAAACTATTCCAAAACGGGAACAGCTCAGTTATTATTTTGTCAGTATATGTTAATAAGCAATTCTCTTGTGATGTAAAGAGGAGGTAGCCGACATAAAGTAGTAATCCACACAGGAAAATAATGTACAAAATAAACAATCAATCAACGCTTTTAACTAAGACCATTAAACACGTACAATGTGGGTAAACACGAACAAAGCTTTCAAACATAGCAATGTTCAGTAAAAGACGGTAAAATGCACAATTTAAAACAACACACACAAAATATGAAGTGGATAAAGCCCATAATATATTACATGTCTCAGGGGTATGTTAGAACACCAGAAGTAGTATTGTCAAAATTCGTCGATGTGGGTCATTATGTGCACAGACTATGCAAAGGAGGTGCATAGTGGACGGATTCTATCAACGGGCTGAAATAAAAATTTGTTTAAGTAGAGATTCACTTAAAGCAACATATTTTTCGAATGAGTCTTCTCCATACCGGTTTATATCGCTGATATATATATATATATATATATATATATATAAGGGCTCTGATAGTTTTCCGATTTGTCTCAACAAAGTCCGCAAATCCGTTTTCTTAGGACAATCTCATATGTAAACATTTTAAACAAGCTCATCAAGAGTAGGACTTTAAAAAAGCGATAAGTCCAGATTGGGCGGATATGTCACTACGAATTAAACTCGAAGTACAGAAACATGGTTGTGTTAATGGAATCAATAGTATTCCAAACATTTCATTTCTACAGGATGTTGTATTGCCATCTACAGCGGCTTCCATTCTGTTTTGCCAAGGTTTCTTGCCTCAGCTCGAGAGCTCTTTGGCACTGAAGGGGCTCGCCTCGAAGGTGAAATTCCCATATGGCTACAGGTACTTGGAATGCTATTTGGATCCAAAACTTTTTATAAATCCCTGTTGTAACCCGCGTGCCTTTAGTACCATACTAAACGGCATTGAATATTTGGTGTTAGTCCGGGTATTCTGACGATACCGTTGCTATAAAACGATTTTTGTTAAGTTTGTTTCCCTGCAATTTTAGTATGTTACTTATATTATCTTTACGCGCTTGTTTCGTTGCTGCATCTGTTTGTTGGGGGAGGGGTTGCCTTGGAACACCAACATTGCTTATCACTACTGATCTTGCATTGATGCCTTTGGTAGTTAATTCAACATTGGAGAGTCGAAATTATTTGTCATTTTGATACCTTATGGCACTTGGAGTTTCATTGGCCAGTAATCTGTCAATCTGTCGCAGTCGTTCTCTGAACAAAACTCTGCATGGTCTGCGTGCTAAGACAAAAAATTAACTTTTGCCTTCTGGTAGATCTGTCAACATGCCAATATTGATGTTTGTACATTTGGCACCTTAACAATTAAATCGTTTCGGTCCGAATTATTTGTCTGCATATGCTTTATTTATCACTTGGTCATTTGAAGTTGTTTCATCGTTTAGTATGATCTTATTGTCACCCACGATGATGTCACCATCCGTTCTGCTACAAATCGATGACACAAACTCGGCGCTGACAATTCCAAACCGAGATGATTAATAATTATTTATATTCACGTTTCTTCTGTAACTCTAAATACTTTTGCTTATTGAAAACAAGAATGAGTGTCACTTACAGGAATGTATGCTACAGAATACCTCTCGTCTGCTACGTTTTGTTAGAGGCTATTTTTAAATCATCTGTCCGAGCCACTTTTGCGATTATTTGCCAAGACATGTATAGCAGTCCATACATGGTGTCACCAGATTTAGTACTCAGTTGTTAAGCAAATCAGGTGAAACTCCGTCTGTTTTAGTGCTGCTAGTGCCAACGGAACCAAGAAGTGTATCAAAAGTTGTATAATGACTCATTAGATAAGATCTGCTGTATAAAAATACGAATCAGGAAGACAAAGATAAAATCAAGACACCTTTTGGGGTTTTTCGGATTGTCATTACCTGATTGTTGGTCCAAGAGAAAACGCGGCACGACAAATGTTCTTTTGAACATGCCACTTTAAAATGGGCTTAATTACGACAACGTGACAAAATCATACATATTCTTCAATGTCTCGAAATAAGCGCTGCCATTGTATTCACCTAGCGCAAGTTTGCTAAGACGTGCAAAAATACATCCGCTGCAACATTAGTTGATTTGTTCTTTGTCTGACCTAAACAATAGATAATATTGCTCGTGATCACTGTCGTGGCATAGATGTTGCTAAGTTCAAACAATGTTATAATAAAACCACTTGTGCAGCAAGCACGATTTTATGACTTTTCACGGAAACGCAGAAAGCGTTCCAGTAATGAATCGTCGCGGCTTTCATTTATAATATCTGCCACATTAAATGCACAGTTTGTTGCCCATGTCTGCAACATTACTATATCGGAGTACTTTGCCATTTGTACGAGTAGATACGCACGAAAACCAAGCTGAAATTATAAGTAGATATGTAGAGCAGCAACAATGAGTGCTTGGCTGCATACTTGCAGAAAAATTAGACTAACAGGAATTTCAGCGCGATGAAGCACAAAAAACTATTTAAGCCAGTAACAGAAAAAGAGAACAAACTGCGATAGCGCATGGTGTTAAGCAAGATGAGCTCATCAAAGGTCTGAAAAAAGAGCAAATAGATAAAAGCGAGGGCCAAGAAAACGTGTTGAGATGGATCTCTGGAGAACTAAGGCTCTTCTTGAGTTAGAAGAAATGGCTGAGGAAAAGCCAAGATAGTCAGAATGGCAAGAGATAACGCGAATGAACTAATGGCTCAATATAACTATTTAAAATTGGCGGAGGTACCAGATGGATTCATCATTGAAAGAATAAGCAAAGCAAGACAAGAAATAGCCCAGTTTAGTACAAAAAAGGGGGAAATTAAGGACAATCCTAATATTGAACCTTTTTTGATTAAAACAAAACATAGATCTAGGTTTCTATCTGAGAGACGGTGAAACGCTTGGAGAAAACAAAAATTGGCTGATAGTAGAAGCACAAGATGACCCTGTATATATTTAAGGTAATATATGTATGTTTTTGTTATCTTGGGACAACAGGAACCGCCAGATGTTTATACTCGAGAAGTGCGACCTGCCTCTTCGCTACACCATTGCCGCAACAAGCATGATCCAAATCGACACAACCGATGGCATTTTCACTGTCGGATTTTCTTGCATTACGACAACAACCAACAGCATCGCAACCTGTTGCATTGCCACAACGAGTGCAGACCCAAGTCGAGGTTTCCATTTAGATCGCCCACTGCGAAATCGACAACAAAAAGCGAATAAAGGTGGGTAATAGAAAAAGCAATACAAGAAAATGTCTGTGAATGTTCTACATCGAACAGATGGGTTGGGAACTGAGGAATCATACCCTTGTGGCCATGCTCTCACTTTTACATACTACTGACGATTTGAAACCCGACATGTTGTTTGAATCGCAGTTTTCCAGTTTATGAACAACATACCAAAACGAGAATACAGAATGTCATTTAACAATTTGATAATCCATCTAAAAAGGTGCGTAGAGGTGAATGGAGGGTGCATCGAATGGATGTACTGACATACTGTCCGCTAATAAAGCATGTTGTTGTACAACACTGTAATATTCAGGACTTTTAAAATATCCCACTTGTTTGTGTGCGAGTGTAGTCTGCTTAAGATTATGCCAAAAAGACGAATTATTTGTTTCAACTTACTTGTTTTACGGTCTTTTTACCAATCGAACCCAATCTGGGAAATATAGAAGCAAAGGGGATGACGACTGAGTAAAAACAAAAGTAATTACAATAAGATTTTATTCCTTGGCATAAAACGAGATTGGATGAAATTACAACGATATGTGAGTATGAACTTAACTATTGCTATAGACGAAAATCTTTACAATAATAGATTTTACAGCTACTTAAACAAAACATTTTTCTTTAGAAATGATGGAGGTGTAGATAATGTTGTTAAGTAAACAGGCATCTAGATTTTGCTGACAAATTTACCAGAGATCTATACCGGTGGCAAACATTGTCAAACACGAAACTGACCGTCCAGGGAAAAAATAGCAAACATATTTGTTTTTGTTAGAGTATAGATAGATGTGATGCACTTGGACGTGAAACTTCCAAAGCCGTAACCGTGATATACCCCATACCTTCTATTCTTATGGAGATGTACCCTGGGTATCCGTACGTTAGATAATTATATCCCTTGCTGTAGGCAAGAAAGGCCATTGATGGAAATAAGTACACACCATACTATTATAGCAGAAACATGAGTAGATAGGATGTATTAAACCGCCTAGCTATTCACGGAATATGCCACTACGCTCTGTACATAATGTTACTCAAATGGTTTATGCCTTCAAGAAAGATAAAGAATTTGATTTAAGATGTTTTGTATGTGGCATTCCACGTGATCTCTCTGCTATAAATTGAAACATGAGTTCCTTTTACCCCTTTTTGCTATGTCATCAGATAAAATAGTAATACATTTCTTAAAAGTCGGATTGCTTGTGTAAAACCTGAAATTAAAATAAATAATTAAAACTATTGAGCAAGTTGAAAAGCATGGTTCAGATATGGCTTTCTTTTAAGTTCTTCTGCAAAAGATGGAGCCATTGCGCTTATATTTGGTTAACTGACATTGATACAAAAAAGTTCTGGGTTCAAACGATTACTGTATTTACACGGAATTCTTGTTTCTCTTAAAAGTGAAAGTTCATAGGTAAGCGTAAACTTTCTAGAGATTTTTGCTTGTGAAAAAAGGCCCCTGTACTATTAATCCATCAATATTGAATAGGTTTGAGGCAGAGTAGAATTAACGTGGCAAACATCGGTCAGTAGGTGATGACAAAGTCACGTACAATTGTTTAGAAATAAGAACAGATATGTCAAAGCACGAGTTATGCATTATATAAATATTTAGAAGGACGATAAAATCTGAATCAAAATTATCACCTAATGATTCATACCTAGTTGAGGAGTATGGATGCATGCGTATTTCTTGGTATGTATCGTAATGTGCAGAATTATAAAATTGGCACAGATGACTAAGTAATCGTTTGTATTAGAATCTTTGGTACTGGAACATTTCAGTACGTTCTGCTGAGAGAGAGAGAGAGAGAGAGAGAGAGTAGGAATTAGATTATCCAATTATATTAATAAATCTATGAGTTCATGACAATGAGAAAGAGAGAGAGAGAGAGAGAGAGAGAGAGAGAGAGAGAGTTTATGAATTACGACTATTTCACGGAGATTTATCTAATTATATTGCTCATTGTATGATTTGATAACAATGAGAGAGAGAGAGAGAGAGAGAGAGAGAGAGAGAGAGAGAGAGAAATCAGTTTCTTTCCCATGACATCTTCGCAGATGAGACAGGTTAATTTGATTGGAATGACCGACTGACATATATGTAATGTTAGTAAGATTCATTTTGACAAGGGTCTTTCAGTAATTTGACTTCTTATTAGTGATGAAGATGTGTATGGGGTAAAATCATTATCCACGTTGTCATGAACTGAGTGACAAATCTTGTTGTCTCAGTTCTTCATTAAAGTAATTACGTGTATTAGCTGTTTTCAATGAACTCTGCAGAGTTTCTCCTTATTTCTTTCTTGATTTTAGCGTTTCGCTTTTTTCCTTTTTCTGCTTCATCAGAATTGATTACCAGTAATTCGAACAAACAGTTGCATCCCGCAAATGCAGTTTCGTTACATGTTGCTCCTCCAATAATTAAACATTTTGCGGACAGTCTTTTAGCTGATGCTATGCTATTTATCCATCCACAAAGACTGTGGATGTACCCCCCCCCCACACACACAATTTATATATCGACCAAAAACTGTCCTGGCGCACAGTCCATAATGTTTATGAGTAAAATCAGGTGTGATGCAGTCACTATTTTTATTCCACATTCTAAAAAATATCTACTTTTTGTGTTTCATGAAACACCGTTTTCTTCTAGATAATATGCGTGATTCTTCTAAACTTAAGATTACGTTCAGACTGTTCGGGGGTCGGGGTGGGGGTGGGGGTGACGTCTAATGAGTAAGCCACATCTTGTCTATTTAGCCTCAATCCAATGCAAAAGTAAAAATGAAGAAAAGTCCATAAATATTTAACTTCTTCCATTTGCTAGCCGACAAGCGCTCTGTGTAAGCTAAAGTTTTATATCTGAATTGCTGTGAATCGTCTATTGTGTGTAACTAATATTCGGTAAAACCTTGTCGAACATGGCTAAGCTCACAACTCATAACTAATGTATATGACGTAGCTTCAAAACTTAAAACATTCCATACACAATATAGTTTTGTTGTGTTACTAAAATCATGGTTTCTGTGTGTATGTACCACATGAAGAAATACGGCCGACATTAAGACAGGAAAATAACATATCCTCTAAATATCAGTTACATTTTGAAACATAACATGTAACTTTGCTGAAGCCACAATCAATGTTACAATTCTCTCCACCACCCTCAACATCCAATATATATAGTAAGATACATGGTTGGAAATTCCTGAAGCTATGATTAGATAGAGTGACCTTAGTTTCTATATGGTTACATGTTCTGAGTGGGTCAAAACCCCACTATCACCATTCTATAAATAGCATTTTGTTCGTGATTTTGACAAATTTCAACGTCAAGCTTGCGTTCCGCACCTGTGGCGCCACTATACTGGGAGGGTAAATAAACCTCCAAAAGGTGCTATCTGTCCTAGGATTTAAATGCACTTAACTCGAAACTAGTTTTGACATCGTTGTTGTACGCTTAATATGATGAAGTTTAGTCTTTTAAAATTTAGTATGCAATAGCTTTTAATCCCCGTACGGTATTACACCTAACACCTTTTATTTTGCTTTCGTGCATCATTGGAAATAAAACATGTCTATTCACCAATGGAGAGTTAATGATACTCGTGATTGCAACCCTGCTATTTAAGTTTTTTTTTCACCATAACTCTACATTTCCTCTGACATATGTTGTATATAAAATGTAATCAGATACCTCGAATATGAATAATATATTTTTTAAACAGATTTTAAGCGACGGTGAACAAACATCGGTATTAGGTAACTCACACGATTGGAAAATTTCAGGACAAAAAAATCACACGATTATTGAGCAAACATGTGATACAGTTTCAACAACTATCTTTAAGCAGCATAGACTTGGATGCAATGTTTGATCCATTTTATGGAAAGTACGTGAAATTTTAAAAGTAGTTTCTATAGGTTTCAGTTATAACATTTTTGTTTCAGCTTGATTTTTTTTAAAATAAGGATGCAAGAAACTATGTCAAAACTATTTAAGTTCTGTTTTCCAGTGTCAAGCTCCACCTGGTTCCAAATACTTCCACTGAGTCTGGAAACAAACGTTGATGTTTAAAAATAGTTTTATAAGTCCTGGAATGTTATGTTCTGTTTGATTTCATAACATCTGAAACAACAATTATCATATAAGTTGTAAGGATGCTATACATTTTTCAGCAGCAGATTCCAGCAATGGATAGCTTCTTAAGTTTTGTATGATATATACAAATTGATATGATCGATTTAAAATAACCCTTCGGGTCTGGTTTTTATCCAGTTTTTATGCAATATGAAGTCATGAACTAGCTATGACATTAAAATGCAATGCAAATGAAAAGCGTACCTGCAAATTTGTAATAATTTATTTTAGAGCACACAAGTTTTTCATTAGATTAGCGAAACAGATAACATAAAAAATATTTCATAAAATCTAGATAAAACGAAGCAACTATGACATAATTAAATGACGAAGAGAGCTATCATCACATCAATTACTGCCTTGGGATTTAAAAAGGAACTAATCAGACGAAACTATAGAAAACCAGTCATCAGTGAAATGTTAGGTACCCAGTTCACTAATTATTTATTTTACACTGATGCAATCTTACCTGCAATACCCGTGGAAATAAATTGACATTTACATTAAATGTTTACGTGCAGTATCGAGAACTATGAGACTGTCACGGAATGTCACATGATACAAATATGGCTCTATGCGACCTCAGATCACAGTTATTTTCTCTCTATAGTCCCTACATTTGTCTGTCAGTAATGAACTTTCCGGTGGGTCCAAATCCTAATAATCATAACTTAAACAAAAATATCTTCACAGATGAATTCAATGTGAATTTCTTGTCATAGGTTAAACTACATTTTTTAGAGGTTGGACTGTCACATATTTCACTTCCGAACCAGCAACTATGGTGCAGCACCAGACCAGCAACAATGCCTCATTACTCATTGTGCACTGTCGCCAAAACACAAACAGACAACAACATCATAAAGCCCGTATTATAAAGTATAATTAATTGCCTTTAAAACATAACAAGAATCACTAAAACTAACGCACGCATCAACGCCAAAGTCAGAGGGAAAATGCTTTAAAAATATATTGAGGTTACATTCGTGGGTACTAAACCGAAATAATAATTGTGACTCGAATCCATACATTTAAGTAGGTACCTATTTATTATTATTATCATTATTATTATTATTATTATTATTATTATTATTATTATTATCGTTGTTGTTGTTGTTGTCGTATACCAGTTACTGTTTGTTTTTCAATGTAGGCAACACTGTGTACACTATGTGCTGTGAAACTTAACTTGTAACTCTTCATGGTTAGAGCTCTCCGAAAATAAATTGTGCATTTTCTTCTGTATTTAAAATAATTAATCAATAACGCTGTATTTTAATTAGCTGAAAATGTAATCTCTAGCTTTTGATAGTTCTACTATCTTGATTTTAAGACTGCTTACATCCAATCGTTAATCTGTCAAATTTGAATCTTTAACATTATGCTATTCGTCTCATTCTTTTCTCTGTTATTTTTACGATTTAACTGTACCTCTCATGTAATTGTTGATTTTAAGATGGTTAATGAGCAGTCTCGTTTAGTTGTAGCTCATTTTGGCGACCCCTTCCACCCTCGCATGCAATAAATACATTCATTACCAACGATAATTATAACAACATTAATTATTCTTTCATCAAACTTGTATCGTTGTATATAATTGTTTCCGAGTGATTGCATGCGTTTGTTTCATCAGCTAATACACTTGAAGTTTATAGACTTTATCTAACTATATTACACATAAAAATTTCAAATATTGCATTTAAAATTCTTGAATTTAGAGGATAGGGAAATAGCTTACATATCTTAAAAGGCTGCAAAATTGTTTATTGACTAATTATCAGGTAATGTACCCTACAGAAATAAGAAACATCTTATCGTGCAACACAGAGACTTCCAAGGTATAATACGTTCCTGGTACTATACTCATTTGGGAAATGACTACATTATATCTTGGAGAATTTACCTTTTTAAAATCACTCCTACTACTCTGAAACTGTAAGCCGTGACGTTTAATTAATGTTTCAACTGCAAGAAAACGCAAACCTTCTGTATGTGAAAAACTGAGAAATCATGAGCCAGTTCCTCCAAAATTGGAGGAACAATGGCGTCCAAATTTGATAGAAGTGATCAATAAAATTAACTCTTTCTACTGTTTGCAGAGTAGACCTTAGCCCTAATTTTTTTTTTAAATTTCAAATTACTGTAGTACATAACTGAGTACTGTTTGGGGATCCCAGGCAGTATTTGTCCCAAACAATGGGAAGGACAGCGCCATGCGTGATTTGACGTCCGCAACAATGGGAAGGACAGTGCCATGTATTATTTGACGTCCCCAGTATGGGAACGATCGTGACATGTAAGATTTTTCGTCCCCAACCTGGGAACGACCGTGATATATATGATTTGGCGGCAACGACTCTGTCTCTTAAATGAGAACATGCAGTTTTTAAAACTCACATGAAAGCAGTATTCGACATTAAAAAGTAATGATGGATTACGCCCGGAAAATCATATTAATGTATAATATATGTTTTGTACTATTCTCTCTCTCTCTCTCTCTCTCTCTCTCTCTCTCTCTCTCTCTCTCTCTCTCTCTCTCTGTGTGTGACAGTAAATATGCGGCAATATATCCCAACCTGAATGACAATACAGCAATTTATCGGATGCTATGATATCAGATATTAACACGTACTGAGAAAACCTACATAAGTATTACTGTTACGTGACTAGGCTCGTACAAAGTAACAAAGAAAAGAGTGAAGTCAAGAAGTTTTGTAAATTTAACAAAATAATTTATTTCCCTAGAAAACAAGGTAAAAATACATGTATGAAAAAGGACTTACGGCTTGTGAATATAATCCAAAAATTATTCCATGAATTTAAAAATATCAGTCCTATCAATAAAAAGTTCTAGCTGAATCCAAGTTCGAATCTCGATGAAGTTCCAAGATGGAAGGCGACGACGTCCTATATAACCAGTTTTGTGCTGATGTGTCAACAGTTCCTTGTTGAGTCACCAAGAATATAATTCCGGCTTTAGAATTCCAAATAATTTCCACTAAATGTCTTTGTCCAAGAATTTTTATAAGCATTGGCATTTTTCAGGGAATATAAATTATTAAATCCAAAAAATAGAAGAAGTTTAAATCAAACTGGCATCAACATAAAAAAACACCTTGAGCTCTAAAGGTGTAAACTACGACTGAATTAAAATCAATGAGACATGAGTATTAAACCCAATTTAAAACGCAATTTCAGACCCGCGTGATGGGTCACGTGGTCACCAAGCCCGAACAGCGCAGTAAAATAATATGTCAATTAGCACTTAGGCTAGTATAGCCTTAGCTAAGAATCAATGATTCCCACACTGGAAATAAATTTAAAAAAAAGGTTGTTTAAAACAGAGCTGACGCAAGCCAAGAATGACCTTGATTACGACCAATGATTTTCACTCTGTGTTTACGAATTCAGAACCAAGGTCAGGAACTAGGTCAGCTAAAAATACAATGAAGCAACACTGTTATTTACTATAACTGAACTGAATTTACTGGGAAAAATGTCAAATCCAGTAAAAAATTATCATTACAATAAAATGTAATGAAACAAAAATAAAATAGAAAGAAATTTAAAACTAACACACAAATAATTTAATTACATATACGTAACAATTGCATACTGTACTTACGGGAGCGTTTGATTTCTATTTAAAATAAAACAACAAAACTTATAATTATTCACTATATGGATGAAGTTATAGAACAAAACCTACATATTTACATTTAATCAGCTTCAATGTAAAATAAATAGCGTGATTAATATTTGACTTTTGTGGATTTATTGGCAGAATTAAAACTTATGGGGTGGGGGTCGGAGTGAGAAATTAAGAAAGAGGATTCATTAAAATACGCCAAAGTTTTACAGCTCTGAATACAAAAGAGCTTAGATTTCGTATTAATTTATGGAAAACAAATCAATAAATTTCATCATGTTCGTCCACAACTCTCGTGGCTATGATCCTACTAGAATCCACTTAAAATTTTCGATAAATTGACCTACTTTGTTATGGTTCATTTGCCTCATTTGTCACTCAGTCATTGTTTGATCGGTTGATTCCTAATATATTCTTGGCACGTAGAGAGCACAATATACCTCTTACGATCAAAACCAATCCTTGTAAACCTTCACACTATTTCATTTCTAAAGGGGCATTCATCTATATATAATCCCATTTTAACAATGGACTATTCCGTTGTAACGCTAACTTGAGTTGCTGCACTACTTCACTGAAGGAAAATTGTGTATATTTTATCCTATGTTTAGCCTTCTCCGGAATGTTTATAGTAAAATAGTATACTGTTAGAATCAGATCTTGAATCTCTAGTCCTGACTGTAGGAACATCCATGCTCAAATTTCTGTAGTGAATGTAACCCCAACCCTCCTCAACATTAGAAGTAGAACGTAAAACACTTGAGGGGTCCCTAGACACAAGTATTAAACTAAATAAACAATTCCAAATGAATCGCTTGACAACAATACGTTTCACATGTGCAACAGATAGACTGAATGGACAATGAACTTATTACACATTCTTCCTTGATGTAAATATGGATACAGTTAATATACGCGGTATGTTGTACATTACTGCTACGTGGGCATGTGCTTACATAATTTATGTATGGACATTATCATTTTAGAGTTTGACACAGCTTAGGTGGCCTTTCATATACGATTCGTCAAACATTCGATATCTTCTAGTGTACACCATGCTTTAGAGAGCAAGCTTTTTAATATGTAGTCTGGTTATGTCTTATCCATAATTACTCCTGTATAGAGTTAATTCAACCTATTGTTGCTGTGCAGCATGAGTGATTATCTGGACGCAGAAACAAATCCAAAGAAACAATGCTGAATGTATAAACATTTATGCTCATTGCTTGAAACAATACATTAATTTAGTGCATTAACTGGTGTTAGTATTATTTATTGCTGCTTGGTTTATGCCTTAATATAGAAAATATAATAATTTTAATTAAAATATTCATAAACATTATCATTGTATCGTTGACTTTTTGCTATTGAAGACACTATGACTTTGTCTGTTTCTAAGCTAAATTGTTCCATGAAAACCCCCTAAAGAATGCTTTTACACTGAATAGATAAATCTCGAGATAGGGTATGTATATAAATCATGTAAAGCTAAGGATAATCTCTGTTACTAAGGAGCGGCGGAGTTAGCTTGTAACAGCTGAAAAATAGCAGAAACATATTGACCTCTGCCACTGGATACTATCGAGCCTGTTTCATATTGACCTCTGCCATTGGATACTACTGAACCTGTTTCATATTGACCTCTGCCATTGGATACTACCGAACCTGTTTCATATTGACCTCTGCCATTGGATACTACCGAACCTGTTTCATATTGACTTCTGCCATTGGATACTACCGAACCTGTTTCATATTGACCTCTGCCATTGGATACTACCGAACCTGTTTCATACTTTGACACTATATGGTAATCACATACATATCATTTAAAGAAATTAAAAATATAGAATAAAACAGAACTGATAATTACGTACTCTCATTTTTATTTGATTTATTTATTTGGTTCTTCTGCGTTCCTGTGTGAGTCGTGTGTCGTACAATGTTGGTCGCTTGCCCATCCTCAACCATACCATGCAAGAGGAATCTTTACATTACGGTCTTGCAAGTTAGTACCAGTGATGCCAATATACCATCAAAAAAGTCTACAGCTACTAAAAAAAAATAGAACTGAAAAACTTTAAATAATCTCTAGTCTAAGACCGCTTCACAAAATTTGACTACATTTGACAGAAATCATTTCTCCATAAAGTTCTTTAAATTTTGACCAACGTTATTCAAAATGATAACATCTTTATATGAGTATATTTCAAACATTGTTCCAAACTTTGTTGACCAAAGCCGACAGAAACCATTCAGTAGCTGGCATGAAGGTCTATTGGTGTTTGTGCTAATAATGCGGGGCTATTTTCAGATTTCTGGGCAACCTGCGGCTGTGAGTAATTATTTGCAGATACCATGGGAAATGGGACTTGGTCCAATTCTAGCACACAGAAGAAGCAAATGCATTATTCATGTTTACATTTTATCCAGTAAAAAGCCAGCAAATGTTGGTGATAAAAGTAGAACAGAAACGAAACTTTTTTCATAGTCTCAGTTACGCTTTTCAAAGCTATAACGTATAAAGTTTCGTCTTGCTTTTGTTCAATATTTTCCATTGATAAAACAGAGAACAGTTTCTTTCAGTTGTTCAACAAACACAAAATAATAATTTTCTGGATCCGTAAATTTTAAGTGGAACAGTTAAGCAACGTAAAGCAAAACCATCCGCATATCTCTGCCTCAGTCATTCAAAGATGGCCATAAGAATGTAAATTTGTATTCACTTATATCAACCAAATTACTCTTTATTTCATAATGGTAATATTAGACCGAAAGATTGCCCTTAATACACTACAGTGGGCATTGCAAAGTCCCACTATATGGTAACAGAATCAATTTCAGCTATTTTCCAAAAATCACCATATCTATCTGCAAAGAAGCGTACATCATCCGGTTTTTACCCACCTACCCCACCCCTATAACCTACGTCATCGAAAGTGATGCATTCCCGGAATTTTAAGACGCCATGATGGATTTTCGCTTCGATTTGAAGATACGTTTTGATTTAATTCTGTTTTAATCGAACTTTTTAGATAAATGAGGGTGGGTACCAAAGACAACAGATATCGGCTAATCGGTTATATTTGTTTATTGTATGACGTGTACTTTCTTCAAACGCATCAGCCAATAGTCGGTCGAATTGTTTGATATCAGCAGAGTTCTGGACGAATATTGAACAGCGATAATACTCTGAGAACAAGCTGACTTTGGTCAGTAGGTAATTTGTATGAAAACTCTTCAAAATATGCATACATTAAATAAATTACCTCGAGTCAGCAGTTCAGTCAAATTGGGCTTTATATTCCTCAGTAGTATAGTCTAATAAACTCCTGCACAACTGAGTGTTACCTGTTGGAATCGTTCAGAGAGAGAGAGAGAGAGAGAGAGAGAGAGAGAGAGAGAGAGAGGGAGAGAGAGAGTCCTCATTTTTAGATCTGAGATGTTAGATGCGAGTATTTATAGTCTGTTTTTATTTCATGAAGATAAAGTGTACTTCATACTTGGACGCACTCTCTCGCCTTCATACGATTAAAGTTTTCTCTTGAAACAGAATGGTGTACCCAGAAGGCAGTGTAAATGGGACCGTATGCCGGACAATATTTGACTGACTGCATGAAAGGATTATTCCCCATTCGCAGCTTTGAGATCAACCAGGCTAATCATATCTGCAATTCAGATCACCTCGGCTATTTACAAAACAAGGATTGAGAGAGAAACTGCATTATAGAAACAGTTGAGGTACTCCGGATACATTACAATTTCATTTCTTTACAAGGAAATTTCCTGAGAACAAAATGCATGATTTTTCTTTAAAATACTGAGGAGATATACATCCGAAACATACTTTTTTTCGCACAAATAGATGAGATGGTCTGAATGGATTGTTTCGCTGATACCCGGCCTAAATTGATATGCCAATATGGTAGGCGGGTAACTAGTAAAATATGTGTCTCCTGATTACAGGTATAGTGGTGTAAATAGCATGAAGCATGAGAAACAGCGAACCCCAGACTAATGTGGGGGATCCATCATGTGAAATCTACAGAAATTCAGTATTTTCACCAAGATGGCTGATGTTAGTCTCATGAGTACCGAAAGTGTGCCGCTGTGTTATGATCCATGAGAAAGGCTGATTATAACAGGAGAACGTTCGGCATGCGTGGTGTAAACAGGAGAGTGTGTACACGGCAAGAGTATATTTTTAATCAATGATATCATCTCATATTTCTACTTCTCTGGGCGTGTAGTTACGAGGGTATGGATAAATGACCGAAACATTAAAACCAGCAGTTTTAAAATAATATAAAAAGAAACCGCAATTCTAGAAGCATATTTAGCAATATGAATGTGAACTTTTGATTCCAAACATTTTAAAATATATGGATATTTGTTCATGTGGGATATGTAACCATGTTAAGATCAGTTGTACAAAGTTAAATTCAAATAATCTGTTTAAACATTTCTTACATAATCTTTAGAGTGTCAGTTAACAAATATTATTAGTAATTAATAATGCGTGAAGCAAAATGGATCATTAGAATTCCCATAATA
Organism: Megalonaias nervosa; assembly: GCA_016617855.1. NCBI lineage: Eukaryota > Metazoa > Mollusca > Bivalvia > Unionida > Unionidae > Megalonaias > Megalonaias nervosa. Next base: position 26,541 of record JAECUM010016634.1, on the reverse strand, counting down.
TCATATAGGCCAACAATGCTGCACTACATCAATCAATATCTTAACAAAACAATAAAATGGAATGCATTTTGTGTTCAACTCACATCATTTTGCTGTTTTCTTACATCCAAGGGTAAATATGCCTGGGGAAGGTATATTTTATCCCTTTGACCTGTATTTCATTCTCTGACAGTTCAAAAAGATTTAGTAGAGAACTTGAGTAAGTTCTAAAGTTTCCATCTCTGTCATCTCACTAAATAACCTATAACTATGTTTATAAACAATTACTGAAGGCTATACAAGCAGATGCGTGTTACTCAGGAAGTCACCTCATCAAAAACACATAAATTAACTGCTTGGACCCCTAATAAATAGTTTGAATGACCAATAGAAAATAGAATTTTGGCTTCGTGTATTCTAAATGAAGGTCTCATTTTGACATACAAAGATATTTTCTCTGACAAAATTTGACAAATATCCATCATTGCAGCTTGTTTATGGTGCAGGAATACATACATGCTGATGTCATCTAATATCATTCCCAATAAATATTACTGATATACATTTTGGAGGGAAACATTTAATGTTTTTGTTTTTAAAATTTCATTTAAATTTTTAAAATAAAAATATTTTTTTTTTAAATTCATTCTTATTTTTTCAAAGTCAATATACATAACATATTAAAATTTCATGTGCCTATCATTAATACAAATTTTTTACACCAATTTAACTTTAATCAAATACTGCACTGAGAGGATCCAGAACACAAATAATTTTACTATATATTCTCTTCATTTGTTTCTCAGTAGTGAACGTTCCACTGTGTGACAATCAATAAAGATCATATGTTAATCTAAAATACCTTCAAAGATGACTTCACAGTGAAGTTCTTGTCAAAGGTTCACCTGCATTTTTTTGAGAGGCTTGACTGTAAACAAACCAGCGTGCAATGGAACACAGATTTCACTTCCGGATCACCACCAAGACCTTTATTACTCCCTGTACACTGTCGCCGAAACACACACAGACAACCACATCATAAGCTCGTATTCTAAAGAATAAACAATTGCCTTTAAATCCATACCAAGAATGCCTAAATGTAACTCTTGTATCATTACCAAAAGGAGACAGAAAAAAATGCTCTAAAAATAGACTTGGATTACATTCGTGGGAACTGAGCCAGAACTTTTAATTGTGATCTGTTTCCTGATAAACGAATAAAGGTTGTTGTCATTAGTTTTCCACATTCGACTGATAGAAACAAGTGCCTGTGCCAATCTTATCTAGTTATCACAAAATAGTAATTTGTTGTTACATGGAGTGAAGGACTAACTTACGACGAAAACAGGTCATAGTAAGCACATATACTTTTATAAATAGACGCGGTGAATGTCTCATTTTCGATATGTAATACGCTTTGACCTCATACGCTAACATAATAGTTCAGTTATCAAAAATCTACTAGAGATTGTAATGCTCCTTGGTTGTGTTTGTTTTCTTGGGGGGTGGGGGGTGGGGTTTTGTTGTTGTTTTTTAAAATTTACTCTACTTAGGTCGCAACGATCTATTTGCTAGCTAAAATGGTTGTACTAACTGTTTGGACTTTATATCGGCGAAGCATGTGAAAAATAGCATTTAAATTCTCTTCATTCACATAACTTATACCTTTAAATTTGTGTCAGTTATGAACATGAAAGTAGAAAAAGGATTTATTTCGACTATTTTCGTAGATGGGAAACACGGGAAGAACTGTTTCATCCAGTTTCACTTACGTCCTGTCTTGATAATTTTGTAGAGAGCCAAGATTATTCTACACTTTGTCGTTTCCTCTTCTATCCATGAAATACAACGCCTGTGCCGTAAAGTCCATCAAATGTATTTTAATGCACTTTGCAGTTGTTGAATATGTTATTTTAAAAGCTGGCAGGGCCTGATTAAGTAAGGTGGGTCATAGGGGCACGTGCTAAAGCGTCTAATACTTAGCCTAATATAGGTAAAATAATTATATGCATATGTACATATAACAGGCAGTTTAAGGACTGCTTTCAGTTTGTATTTGATCTATAAGCCACGCCCCCATCTCAAGTGCCCGGGCCCCCAAAGCCTTAATCCCACTCTGACAGCGGGAATTGTGTGCCTGTCGTATGTGATGAGGTAGTGTTACAGTCTGACGTTTTCCAAGATTGTCTTGAAGATGCAAATACCTATATTAACAATAAAACAGAGTTTATTCTGTCCTGCCAAAATGTAAAAAAAAAAAAAATGAACATAATGTTATCTAAGTTTGTATTAAGAATGCTGGCTAACGGGTCAAGCAATCTAGCATGCCTTCGACCATTAGCTATGATAAGCTATCGACCTCGAGTATGTTCCCCACCCCCATGGCTTTTCCGAAACATTTGAAAGCTTTTACGTTTTCGTGTATCTCCCACCAATGTGGTATATTGTTTATCGATAAAAAGCAAGAAGAATTTTGAGATAAAAAGTTATTTACATAGTTATTTTAGTTTCAGTGGTTTCTCTATATTTTTAAAATTTATTTTGGTAGATCGTACTCGCTAGTCCCTGACTAAGCAGGTGCAATGTTCCCTTCCCTATACCAATACTTGACAAATTATTATATGATATGTACTTCCACCCATTGACATATCCGTCTTTGGCTGGTTTCCATGACATAATCCCTAATTCCCAGTGATCGTGGCCAACGATCATCCTAATGTCTAGTGTGTGCAATATGTATATGCTATAGTGGTATGTTTGCTATGTAGTTTTGTTGTATGGACTGACATTTGTCCAGTCAAATTCATTTCTGGTAATTTAATGATTATATATTCTTAAAAAATATGTTCCTCTATGTGTATTCTTCAAAGTGTTAGATTATATATATATATATATATATATATATATATATATATATATATATATATATATATATATATATATATATATATCGCTTTATGTCTTTATGTCTCTAATGTATGCATATATGTATACGGTCTCATTTTCTTGTCCGGACCGTGATTTATTTCATTCATTTTGAATTTTGAATTTATAAACGAACTGCATTTGTAAGAGTGTTTGCAAAAAAGTTAAAAATAACTAGAAAAATAAAACGCTATGTTTGTGTAAAGTCTGCATGTGTTGCGGTTAAGTGCAAACGCGTCTCTTATTGTTATTATAGCTTATCTCATCCAAAAAATCCAATAAACATAATAAACAATAAAGAAAAGTGTATGCCATACTATACTAATATTTCTCTACAAAAGAAAGAAAAATGAAGAATATATTCTTGTTCCCTTGTGTTGGTGTATTGTTTGTCCATAACTCCACGTTGGCGGTTTTCATTGGCTCCTTTACATGCCTTCCTACCTCGCTATAGCCTCTTGGTATAGCCCCGTAACATCAATGCCTTTTACTTCCCGCCAAACATGGATCCCTGTCCCTCCGTATTTTTTGTTCCTATTTGTGTTGTCAGAACATATGAACATTAGGCCATATCTTCACAATATATTATTTATATTATTTAGCAGTGGAGGAGCCTGCATTGTTATTAGTAGTACAGAGATACAAAGAGACATACAGCTGAAACTAACTGTTGTTTATTAAATATTAGTTAAAATTTTACATTGTTACGTTTTGAAAGCAATACTGACATCCTCGTTGATGACTTATGAAGGGTGGGAGATTCAGTCTGCGCAGTAGTACCACCCCCAGGGTGTGGTTTCCTGGCTCCCCTCCTAATGAGGCCAGTAACGGTTCGTCGTATTGTTAAACCAATAGGGTTTACCAAAATTAAAGTGATAATCACTGCATAGTTTCAGCTGTAGCACTTTATATAATAGTTTGAAATCGAATGAAATATTTCATTACATTAAAAACGTACCTTACATTGAATAGGTATATATATATATATATATATATATATATATATATATATATATATATATATATATATATATATATATATATATATATATATTAGCTACAGCTGAAAATCGAAACAATTTCTCAGGTGTATCCTCTATTTTCTATTATAAAACCAAGTTTTCCATTCGGTTTCTACGTTCTATAGTTATAACTTGGCCACACTTTACCATGGCCTTTACTATAAAGTCAATGGCCTTGTTAATTATATTCTTACTTGTCAGCTTATCTGGGTCCTTTGTATGACTACTATGGAACCATTCGAGGGGCTTGGTTGAGCGAGACTACTCGTTTTAACTGAGTGTGGTTCACTGAACTAATGAAACCTGAGCAAATAAGTAATAACCAGTCAGCGTATCAAGGCATTACTGACCCGTAATTCTAGAGCAGCCTGACCTATAACTTACTGACATTAGACTGAGTCGATGGCTTCTAGCTATATAAACAGGTATGACAATCTCACCGAGCTGACACGGTAGAAGTTTTAAAAGTATCCTGTCATTATTTGATGGAGTACGGTTGTATAACGAGTAAGTATCTTGCAAACATAATTGTTATAGTCTATTTAATTTCATTTGGCAGGGACATGTATTACTACACAATATGTTATATTTTGTTGACAACAACAACGTGTTGTGATAAATTGTTTTGGTATGTAGGTCGCATTAATATCTAATTGTTTGCTTTGTTTTCACTGAAATACATTATTTTGATGAACCGATACATCATGTTCTTTTCGTCTCCTTGTGTCATTAGTACTAACATTAGTACCAGTACTATATGCGTGTTAGTATGCGTATTAGTAAATGCTAAGTTATTGCAATACAAATATTATTATCGGCATTAGTGTAAGTGCTGATATATTAGTATAGATTATTTCCAGCAAGTATTTGTACCGATATCAGTATTAACATATATCCTAGTCCGTAAGTATTATTAGTAGTACCGATATTAGCATAATTATTAGTATGTGTATAGACAATTCTCATTAATGGAAATTAATATTAGAATACCACAATATTTCATATAAGTAACCAATGTATAATTCCTCCTTTGAATATTTATTTGGAAAAAGAATCGGTATATTTCATCAAATTTAACCTTGTTATTAGTGGTTCATGATACCTCTAGCTGGCTCATCCACTAGTGGGTGGTGCATATCCCAATAATAAACAATAAATTGCTGCAGGCATAATTCTTGAAAGTGTTAATGTTAATTGGAACAATCACAACTTTGACCAGGGAGGTATTATGGGACCAATCGAAAGTTTACAAGGAAAAATATTTAAAACGGGGTGGAAAAGATAAGAGGGACAACTGACTGAAAAATTTCTTGCTCCATAGGATTTTTTGTTTTTTATAAATCTTTTTACTTTTGTTCATCTATACGTGTCATAGTTTCTTTTACACTGGTGCATGAGTAGTGTAGTGGGGCGATAGGGCCCACATCATGCCAAAGAAGGAAAATCAGCCTGGGGTGATATGGCCCCACGATTTATAAGCCCAAAACCACAGCCTGGGGTAATATAGCCCCAATGGGAATTTTGTATTAGTGACTAGCACACCCTGGGCCTGTATAGCGACAAAAGGAATGGAACAGGTAGGGTGACGTCACGGTACTGGACACTGGCAACAATGTAGCAGGTAGTACCGTGACGTCATGCCACCTGTGTCATTTCTATATACAAACACGAATCAGTCGCGTTCGTGTCAATGAATAGTAGAGTAGGTTTTATATATTCATTTTTTAGGCAAGAAAGAATAAATCTTTTCGAGGCAATGGAGTGGCCTTGAAAAGGGCCTTTGTTTGTTATGTTAACACCATTCCGTTAACATAGAGGGCATCGCATAGGTCTTCTTCTCTTCCTCAAGCTTCGTCTAACCTCTGGTCCATAAACAAGAACTCGCTTCAGACAGCCTTGTCTTTCCACATAAGTCCTTCTTTTCCAAATGCTTGTCTCGGTGATCCTAACGATTCTCCATGATGATCTGACATACATGGGTAAGTCCGTACGGAAAAACAACGACGATACGAAAGTAGACGATTCAACTTTGGTCACACATCTTTGTGACGAGAAGAGGTGAAGGGAATGAAGTGAACCGCGTTTATTTATAGTGAAAGACCGGATCGAAACGGATTGAAATTGTCCACCAATCCCAACACGCGTTACAAAATTCAGTCACTTCGCGGAGTCTGTCTTCCAGTCCGAAGAGAGCTACCTGTGACGTCACATTTCCTATATAGGTGCGCTAGCGTCTGTGCGCAGTGAATCGATGCAGTATTGTTTTGTGAAACATGACGGAAACTAAGAAGACAATGAATTGGGGTGCACCGACTGTGGAGACGAAAAGCGATGGCATAGCAGTGGCTACCAAAGTTAACACGGCGCTACTTCCAGAAGAGGTTGATTTCAACTGGGATTTAGTCGATTTTTTCTCTTCTTCGCAAGAATTTGTTCCGGTACCAGTACCTTCGCCACTTTCTCCTTCTTTACTACACGTCGACGATTTTAAGCAAAGACAGAAAGAAGAATTGGAGAAATTTTTACAGCAGCAGAAAGAGGCAGAACAAGCATTTCTCCTTGAACAGCAACAGCGAGAAGAAGAAGAGGCAAGAAGGAAACGACAGGAAGAAGAAGTAGTAGAGAAGAAACAAAGGCTAGGAGAGAAGGAGAACAGTGAAAGTCAAACGGTAACGGTACTCTTGGACATTTTGGCCGAGTTAAGAAGTCTGAAACAAATGTATCAGACTTCTTTATTACCACCCAAGAGAAAAATACCTTCCCGAGCCAAACAGCCTAACCCTGTTACTACACCGGAGATACCACCCCTAGTGATTTCTACTAAATCATTAAAAGGAGCAAGTCCAGAAGTAGGCCTTGGCCGTGGCAAAGGCTTAAGGCAGTTAAAGCGGATTGCTTCTCGTTCCTGAGTTTGTTCTACGAAAAAAAAACAAACACCCAACGGTCCTTTTCAGGGCCACTCACTTCTTTCGAAAAGAGAGACTATTCATTTTGCCAAAATCAATTAAAACTCAAAATCCCTTGTTTAACCCTATGATGTACCTGTTGTGAGTGCATGAGTGTAGCTCCTTATCATTCTAAACAATCAAAACCAAGAGACACTTACGTTTTTTCAGTCTGGTCTATTCTGGAACAAACTTTTACAATTCAATATCACAACATAACACAACACAACACTTTTAAAAAGTTCATCGACTTTTCTGTCGTTTTTCTTCTTCTTTCACTCTCTCTATTTTCTTATTTTCTTTACTTTCACAAGTTTTTCCTCCTCTTTTTCCTCATATTTTTCTCTTCTTCTTTTCTTTTCTGTCTTCTCTTTCTGAACGTGACGGGGTTCTTCCTTTGCTGAGGGCACCTCTTCTTCTTCCTCCTCCTCCTGCTCCTGTTGTTTTTTAGGGCAGCCTGAAGACCAATGTCCTTTCTCTTGACAATGATAACAAGTATCTTGACTTTTGTCTCTTCTGACACTGGTCTTGCTTTTTTGACGGTCTGGACATTCTGTAGCCCAATGCCCTTTCTTCTGACAGATATAGCAAGTATCTTGACTTTTATCTCGAAAGGAGGGAGAGTAGTCCGTCGGCTTGTCTGAAGAAAACTTTCGTATGACACCTCGCAAAGCTCTAATCAGAAGTTCGATCTGTGTGTGTTCTTCCATCGTGCTGATCGGCTTGAGAGTGAAATGAATACTGAGTGGGAAGTCACCAACCCTTTATATATCCACTAAGCCTAACATGGATATATAGGGGTTCATGGCGTTTCAAATGTAGTCATTTGACTTTTTTCAGTCAAGATGAAACGATCGCATCATTTCGTAAAGAAAGGAGAAGAAAGTAAGAGGCAGAAACGTGATTTATCGCCTCGCACAGTAGCTGAAGCCTTGGCTCAAATTCATACCAGCGATTTTGAAGATGAGATGAATGAGCCAGAATCTAAGCCCAGAGAGTCTACACTCAGTCAAAGTCCATCACCACCAGTAAACCCTGAAAAGTACTACCACATTCGGGAGACGGACAAACGTTCCTCCAGAAAATTTAGAACTACGGCCTACACGTACGCGGTGAAGATTTCAAGTCCGACGTACCGTTGGAGAAAGCAGAAGGGTTCATCAACGATGTGTGGGATTCTTTGTTAACCACACTGAAACGGCAATGTCAAGCCAAAGAAGACGATCGCTTGAGACTTTACATTCATCACGACAATTTGAAGTCCCCCGTTTGGATCGAGTTTAGCAGTTCAGCAGAATTGACACCTTCCAAAGTCATGGACAAGATTCAACACGTGCAGCAATCCAACGACAAGTTTCACATCACCGATGGAAAAGCGACACTGTTCATGACCCACGTGTCTCTTCCCCAAGGGACAGGACAACGCAAAAAGGTGATCTTGGTAGACAATCTTCGCAGCATCAAGCGCAGCATCGTTCAAATTACCAACACTCAAGACCAAATGTGCTTAGCCCGCGCGATCGTGGTGGGAAGAACGTATGCCGACAAGAACGACACGAAAGAATGGAAAAGAGCCTGGAAAACTATTCGACGATCGGACCGAACCAAACAACAAAGAGAAGCAGAACTCCTGTTACAGCAAGCGTGGATATCCAAAGACACACCCTGTGGCATTCCTGAAATGCAAAAATTGCAAGACGTCTTGGCTTCATGCTACACCTTGAAAGTACACCCTCAAGAAGTGCGCGGACCTCTGTTGTTTCGAGGCAAAAATTTGAAAGACGGAAAATACATTCACGTCTATCATCACGATGAACATTTCGATGCCATTACCAGTATCACTGGATTTCTGTCATACAGTTATTACTGTGAGAAATGTGACTATGGCTATAACAATCGAGAGCAACATAAACATTGCGGATCGAAATGTGAGGGATGTTTAGCCTCTAAGCCTGTCTGGACGAAGGACAAGAACGAGTGCATTGCCCAGCTTGTCAGCGCACGTTTGTCAGTCCAACTTGTTACCAACAACATCTAAAGACGCAAGGTTCACAGGAGAAAAGTGCTTGTGAGCTCCTGAGATTGTGCCCTACTTGTGGACAAGGCATGCGTACCAATAATGCCAAGGTGCACGTCTGTTCAAGAAAGAAACGACGTTACATTTGTCACTAAATCGTGGACTTGGAACACCAATGCTACATTCAGAAATACCAATCCAAATATGAAGAAGAAGATAATGACCAGAAGAAAGGGAATTTCATCTTTTTCGATTTCGAATGCATGCAAGAGACTGGCATTCACATTCCTAATTTCTGCGTGGCTCACCGAGCGTGCGAGAAGTGCATCCAAGAACCTATCTTGACTCATTGCCCTCACTGTAGCAAGATTCCTGGAGGACGTGAAAAAATCTTTCGGGGACCCAACACGCTAGCCGATTTCGCCCAATGGATCTTAAACCCTATCAACGAGACGTGGAGCCAAGAAGAGATCGAACGTTACGGAGATTGTCATCGCTATGCCACGGTGATGGCTCACAATTTCTCGGGATACGATGGACAGTTTCTGTTGAGATACTATACGGAACAAAGTACCGAACGTCCAAAAGTGACTTTGAACGGAGCCAAACTCATTTCCATGCAAGTGGGTCAAGTGCAGTTTACAGATTCGACTTGGCCATGCCTTTGAGTCGCATGCCTAAAACGTTTGGAATGACAAAAATGGCCAAAGGCTATTTTCCGCACTTTTTCAATACCGAATCCAATCAAAATGCCGTTCTGCTCCATTTGCCCGAGACTCACTACTACGACCCTGACAACATGGGTACCGAGCAACGAGAAGCTTTCTACTCTTGGTACCAGACTCACGCCTCGGACCCTTTCGAATTTCAGGAAGAAATGTTAAAATATTGTAGTTCCGAAGTAGACATTTTACGGCGTTGCTGTGGAAAATTTCGAGAACTGTTCATGGAACACGGAGGAATCGATCCTTTGAAAGAAGCCTGCACCATTGCCAAAGCGTGTTCCTTAGTTTACCGCCAACGATTTATGCCCTGAAAACACCCTAGCTGTCAGAAGTCCTCAAACAACCAATTTTGTCAGACGTCAATACTCGGTCAAAGCCCTACGCTGGCTACATTACTTGTGTGACAAGGAAGAGAAATGGATCCAACATGCCCGCAACGGAGGAGGCGAAAAATCCATCGGAAGGTATTCAGCAGATGGCTGGGACTTAGAAAACCCCCAGATTGTGTACGAGTTTAACGGGTGCTTATTTCACGGATGTCCTATCCGCTACCCTCAACGTACCACTAAAAATCAGATTTTACAACGGACCATGGAAGACTTGTACCAGGCCACTTGTCAGAGACGCTTGAAGTTAGAAGAGCAAGGATACCAAGTGGTAGAAATGTGCGAACACGAGTACGATCAGCGATTGAAAACCGATCCCGAGTTTAAGCGTATCGTGGAAAGTTACAAGCTAGTGGACCCACTAAACCCAAGGGACAGTTTCTACAGAGGACGGACGAATGCCACCTGTTTGCTGTACCAAGCCGACGAAGAGAAAGGAGAAGAAATCAAATACTTGGAAGTGTGTTCTCTGTATCATTACGTGTGCAAATATTGTCAGTTTCCCGCAAGGCACCCACAATTGCTGACGGATCACATTGATGTGGACAATATTCGACAATACGAAGGATTGATCAAATGTAAAGTCTTGTCTCCCACGTGCTTGTACCATCCCGTTTTACCACATCATTGCCAAGGAAAACTGATGTTTCCCTTGTGCCGTACTTGTGCCGAAACGTGCAACCAAGACCAACCTTGTCAGCACACTCAGGAAGAACACGCCTTGACGGGAACGTGGGTCAGCGTGGAATTGTTTAAAGCTCTGGACTTGGGATACCAACTGTTAGAAGTGCACGAAATTTACCACTTTCCCAAGACAGAAAAATACCACAAGAGCGACGAGACTCAGAAAGGCATTTTTGCAGACTATGTGAATGCCTTTTTGAAACTGAAACAAGAAGCTAGCGGCTATCCTTCCTGCTGCCACACTCCCGAAGACCAAAAGAAATTCAAAGAGAAATACTGGGAGCAGGGAGGCATCACTTTAGACCACGTCGAGAAAAATGAAGGAAGGCGATCGTTTGCCAAAGTGATGTTAAATTATTTGTGGGGTAAAATGGCACAACGACCGTGTTTACCCAAGACGGAGTATTTGACAGAACCTTCCCACTACTTTCAGATGATTCACGACAAAACCAAATACATGAAACACGTGGACGTCCTTCGTGAGGACTTGATCTTAGTCAATTACGAAGAACTGGACTTTTTAGAAGCCTACGAATTTGGAAATGTCATCATTGCGGCTTACGTGACAGCCCATGCTCGCTTAAAACTGTACGAAGCTTTAGAACTGTTAGGAGATCGTGTGCTGTATTTTGACACGGACAGTTGCATCTACATTAATCGCCTGGGTCAACCTCACCCTGTCATCGAAGGAGACCGTTCAGGAGCCTGGACGGACGAGCATCCCGATGACAAGATTCTAAGTTTTGCAAGTGGCGGTCCCAAAAATTACGGCTACGAAAACCGGGACAAACAAGGAGAAGTGTACACGGAGTGCAAAGTGAAAGGATTGACTCTCAATTATCGCACCAGTCGACTGGTGAACTTTGGCGTCTTGAAAGAAGCCTTGCAGTCTGGACAGGATGGAAATTTTAAAGTGACCACCCACGAACCGCACAAGATTGTTCGTTTACCCACTCACCAAATCGTCAGCCGCCCCTTGGAAAAAGTCTATCAAATCGTGTACCAGAAGCGAGTACGGCTTCCCAGCCACTTTACTTTACCGTACGGACACGCTGGTATAAAAAAAATGGTTCCAAGACGATAGTCACCAACAAGAAGAATGACTTCGACACAGCAAGAATCGAGTGAGAAACCCACAGAGAACTCCACGTTCAAACTATACCATTTTCCTGTTTTCTTGCCTGACTATTGCAGTTGTGCCAGTCGACTGGACACGTTTCAGAAATGGCCCACGGATAGGGAAGGATTACCTACTGCGTATGTTTTAGCTAGAACAGGGTTTGTCTACTTGGGACCTGAGACTGGATTGGGATACGAAGTACAGTGTTTCAGTTGTGGTCTGAAGTTGCGTATGGATCGATGTATCTATAACGATTCAGCTATTCTGGAACATACTCAATAGTCTCCGCATTGTCCTTACCTTTCTATGACATTTCCACTCATCACACTACGGTTCAGGTATGACGGTACCTTAGAGAAGGTAGTACCGTTGTCCAAGAAGAAAGAAAGGAAGAGTTCCAAAACTAGTCATAAAACAGGAATGATGTACAAGCTCGAGACTTCATTACGACTAGTATTAAAAGGGACAACGTCCAAGACCGATAGTTCATTGTGACTACCATTGCCAAGCGAGAAAGATGAATCCTTTCACACAGCAAGTATCAAGCAAGAGTAAACTCGAGTACGATGCTGTGCCTTGCGATGGCAGGTATGCCGTACGCTATAACCTTAGCGATTCAGTACCACATCATCATGGGAACTTTGCTATAACTACTACTAATACTACCATACCTACCATGGAAAGTGATGCTGTGCGTGTCAAACCTGATGGATGCGAAAGCGATGCCACTTGTTATCGCACACCTTTTCACTTTACTGGTTTTCATGGTGGATGTGATCCTAATGAAAACATTCGGCTATCACACTACCGATGTCATGTAAAACTGAGCAGGCCCCTGCATATTTCACCGTACCCTCATCGAAATGAACCTGTGAAAGACGAATATTCGTTCCCTGTGCGTTTGCCAGAATACTGTGACTATGAAAGTCGGATCCAAACCTTCCAAGGAAAATGGGCAAAATATCTGGGTGGATCTACCCCTGAAGAATTAGCTAGAGCTGGATTTATCTACTTGGGCGAAGGGGATAAGTCAAGTGCTTCAGTTGTGGTGTGTCACTTCACGAGTGGGAGCAGAAAGATTGCGCTTACCTGGAACATGCTCGATGGTCTCCAGATTGTCACTACCTACCTTAAGTGGGACCTCGTCATTGAAGTGGGCACACCATGTCGTGTAAGAAACCAGCTGATTGGTTAGGAGTCAAACGTTGGACAACCCCTAGACAAGTATTTAAACCCCATGTAAAAAATAATCTTCAAAGATTACCAAACAAATTGCAAGAGAAGATCTACAAGGACATTTGGCAGGGACTTGCCAGAGCCAAATCTCAATTAGTGACTGTAGAACTTTTGTGTCGAGAAATTCACAAGAGGAAATCGACCAAAGTCAACAAACAAGTACGATTTCTCTGGATCAAGGGTGCGTTCGTTCTACTATTTCGCTTTAGACCATTTACATTTGAAGATTTTATTGACATTCTTGACCGTTTCCTGGAATGGCAGTGGCCAGAAATGACTCACTTTGTCCATTACTTTCGCTCTAGGAGATGTGTTTGACTGACATGGTTATGGATACTTTACAAGAGAACATTCGTGCTTTGCCTGTGGAACTGAGAGAACTCATTTACCGTGAGTTCGTCAAAATACAAGTGAAACGCAAAGAACCATTGCATCCGTTACGTCACCGATGTTGGAACCACTGGTACCTAAATGCTATAAGAAGACTGATTCTGATGAAAGTGTTCCAGTGGTCAGACATTGATGAATCGCATGAAATTCATAAATTTTTGGATACCATTCATTCAACTTACAAGGTGATATTAGGACACCGAATTCCAACGGACGAGTTAGAGGATTACAACAAATCTTTGCAAGAACAATTCTTTCTAGTTCAAGAGGAAACTTCTGCGCGACGTGTGATGTGTGAGTTAGTGACTAAACTTTTTTGGTACGGTACTAAAATAAAATCGAAGCTATTCAAAAAGTACACTTATTACCTGACAAAAAAGAGAGTATAAAAACGGACTACCATGCCACGATCTTTATCATTCGTGATACAACAGATTCCGTGGAAGGAAATCAATGACACTATTGAAACGGTAGAGGATTACGATCGTCTATTACGAGAACTGTGTCCATTGAATTGGGGTCGACGTGTAGTGTGTGTCTTAGTGACTTGCTTTCTGGGATTTCGTTTACCAACCGATTCCTTGTGGACTCTTTACGAACAGTACCTACTACTCCAAAAAACATGATAGTGGTCCCTTTAAATGTACACGAGAGACTCATTCTGCTCAAAGCTTTGCGCTTTCATCTTGATACTTCCCAATCTCTACGGGAAAACAAGATTCGTCAACTTTTAGGCACTGAAGATGTGTACGACGACGTGTGTGTAGCTTGTGACTTACACCCTCACTGGAATGATGTACGTGACCGGAAAAGTTGGGGGTTTGAGGCTTGGACAAAAGAAGTGGCACACTATGCCAAAGATTTGTAATCCTAAAAAATTAAAACGTTCCGTGAAAAAAGTAACTTTTAAACCAGTGTTAGTGACAGTGCCAGAAGAAGAAGAAGAAGAAGTCGTGACCGAGGAAAACCACTCTCTTCAGGACAGGACCGTAATCGACATCCCTGAAAGGCCATTCCGGGAGGGCTCTTGTGTGATTGTGCCAAGGAGTGTAGAGACTCTCAGAACATTACACAGTACCCCTACGATTTCACCTCTTGACCATCACAAATATTGTAAAGAGACTTGTTTATATTCCACTATGATCGTTTTGATGTGTCTTTTATTTATGTACTTAACCATTTGGCTTTTATGTATTTTTGTCTTTCGTGTTGTTCACCATTAAAGATGACAATAAACGTGTCCTGAAAAAAGTATAAAAACTCTTGTCTTGTCTGTCTTCGTGTCATAAGTGACATTTCTTACACTACTATGGCTACCTCTACTGTCTTTGCTCCCTCTTCCTCCACTGTCAAAGTCATTGACGAACACGTAGATCGGACTAGTTGGGAGGCCTTGTATCTTCGCCATCCCTTTAACATGCTCATTGCCGGACCGAGCGGTTCCGGCAAAACCGAATTTGTCAAACGTTTGATCGAACATAAACATCATTTGATCGATCGTCCCCCTCAAAGCATTGTGTGGTGTTACAAAGAGTGGCAATCAGCGTACAGCCTTCTGCGAGAAAGTCAAGGCGATTCCATCGTCTTTGTGGAAAGCATTCTTGGCGAGGACGACGGGATCGTGTCTGACCCTAGTCAAACTCATTTGGATATTTTTGACGACATGTTAGGAGAAGACGAAGAAGAAATTAAACTCTGGTTTACGCGCAAAGGGCATCATCGTAATGCCAGTGTCATTTACATCACCCAAAATTTGTTTCAAGAAAGTAAAGCCCATCGTACCATCAGTGTCAATGCTCATTACGTGGTGTTATTTAAAAGCCCTAGAGATAAATCGCAAGTACAAGTCTTAGCCAAACAGTTAGGAACGCCTTGGCTGACAAATGCCTACGACGATGCCACTCAAACCCCACACGCTTATTTACTCGTGAATTTAAAACCCACCACTCCCGATTATTTGCGATTTTCGTACCCATCTGTTTCACCACTGGTGCCAAGACGGAGGGCCTGTCGTGTACACATCCCCTTCGTCGACTTAATCACAATCACCAAAAAAAATAAAAAATCTATAAAAACCTCGGTCACTTTGACTCTGTCTCACACATCGTCAACATGACGTCCCTTCAGTCTCATCTTCCCATTAAATTGATTCGTGCCTTGTACGGTATCAGTCGCGAAAAAAATCCACAAATACGTGCTCGTGTCTTAGAAGCTAGTCTCAAAGAAGTCTTACGATGGTTTACGGTGACAGCACGTCAATTACTGCAAGGCATCATTCAGATTCCACATCAAACCAAACGTTTTTTGAGAGAAACAAAGGCGCCTTGACGCAACTAGCCGATCCTCGCATCGACACTCAAACCAAAAAGCAAATCATTTTGAAACCTGGAGGTAGCGGTTCTCTAGGAGGTGTCATCATTCGTTCCCTCTTAGAATGGGATCCTAATGCTCCCAAAGTCGTCCCCAAGAAAAAAGCCACGCCCAAACGTACCCAGAAGAAAAAAAAAAGAGCAACGGTGTCAAGACCAGGTCACAGCCTCAGAAAAAGAAAAAGAAAAGTCCACAGAAAACAGCTTCTACTCGCAAGAGAGTGTCTCCAAAAACTTCTCCTCCAGCGGTGACACCCTCTTCCTCTTTAGCGGCTGTGGCCGCTGCTCACAAAGTACCTGCCCCCAAAATCAAAGTCCAAGAGAGAACGGGTGTGTTACAGAGTTTACTGGATTTGTCCAAGCAAGAACTGTCCCGATTTAGTCCGTTGCGAACTCCTCCACGACGTGTGTAGCCTGTCATCAAGTTGATAAGACGTAAAGATAATCAGTGGCGACGCATTCCAGTATAAAAAAACCCTGAGGCAAACAATACGGATCAGTGTTTTTGTGCTGCTGCACGCCCAAAGATGTCCCCTCCAAGAAGTGTACACCGTTACCATCGTCGTTCTTCTTCGGTCCAAAAAGGAAAAGGAAAACGAAAAAGACAGTCACGTCATCCTAAAAAGCGCTTAGCCAAACATCGGCGACGCCCTCTGAAAAGACACACTTGTCCAAAGAAAAGGAGAAGCCACTAAAAGGGAGGTTTCTTTGGCCCTGTCCTTGAATTCGATAAGATAGCCAATAATTTTGTCACAAAGGTAAAGGACAGGCTCCAAAAAAAAAATAAGATAAAAAGACACATGTCGAGCCATGGATGTCAGTGTATCTTTTGTGCACCAAAAGATATTCCCTCATCGTCGTTCTCCTGCCCAGAAAGGAAAAAGAAAAAGACAGTCTCGTCATGCGAAAAAACGCTTAGCCAAACATCGACGTCACCCCCAGAAAAGACACACTCGTCCAAAGAAAAAGAGGAGCCGCCAAAGAGGAGGATTCTTTGGCGATTTTGGAAAACACATCGTTACCTTTATGACGAAGCGATAGTCCCCCCAAAAAGGATAAAAGACTGTGTGACAAGTCATCGACGTTAGTGGATTTTTGGTGTGTGTCCCGGAATCAACAAACAATGATGTCACCCCGCAAAAGACATTCCTCTTCTACCCCCCAAAGGAAAGAAAAGGAAAGGACTGCCTCCTCGTTTAGTCGAACATTGGGACATGTTGTCTGTCCTGTCCAAAGCTCCTCCACCCATGCGAAAACAACTCATTTAAACTGCCTCCAAAGATGCTATCGATACGGTGAGCGAATGTTGTCTGAAAGTCTTGAAAGGCACAATGCCTTTGACTAAACATCAGAAAAATTGCTTAGCCAAACATCGACACGTTCTTCGCTAAATGGTCCAAAAGAAAATACCCACTCGTCAAAAGAAAAAGATGTTGGTGCAACTCGGAGGATTTTTACCCCTGTTAGGACTTATTACCAATGTAGCGAAACCTATATTGAGTGCAATGGGACATATTATACCCGCCCTAATTCCAAAATAAATGACCAAGAAGATAAAAGGGACCCCTGAAATCAAAAGATCTCAGACGTGATTCTTGAAATCTGATGGAAGGACGAAAACTAGCTTTAGTCCCTTACAAACGATGGATGGAATACCATCGTTGGCAAGAACAACGAACCCCGCATTTATCTCCCAATCCTCATTTGACCGAGATGTCCCAGTTACAACACGAATTGCAATCGTTGATGGATCGCAGCGATTTGTCAGAAACGGAAAAATCGCAACGGTACGGTCAGTTGTTGCAACGACTGCAACTCTTTCACCAAAAAGCTTTAGACGAAACAGTTCAACCCACTCTGAAAGATTTTAAGGCCTTGATGAAAAGTCCATCACCACCACTACCACCTCCAGTGGTCAAGACAGAAAGTTCACCACCACAAGTCCTAGAGATCAAGACAGATAAAGAAGAAGAGTTTCAAACTGCACCAGAAAAAGTACGCAAGTTAACAACACCACCTACATCCAGAATTGGTTGGATTAAAAAGATGATGGCTACTCCTTCTTCCTCAGAAGAGAAAACGAAAGCCAAGACAGAAGTGAAACAAGAACTGATTACCCCTGTTCAAACACTGTCCTCCTCCTCAACACCTATTACTCGTCGGACACGCAAAGCATTACAAACCAAGAAAATACCACAGAAAGACAAGAGTAGCATCAGTGAAGAGTGGATCACTTATTAAAAAATGGAGAAGGTGTTAGCGAGCATTTACTACGATCCATCCCATCCCGCAGGTTACGGAGGAGTTCAGAAATTGTATCGTGCTGCCAAAACTCGACTGAAAAGTATCCGTTTACCTCAGGTGCAACGCTGGTTACAAGAACAAGCCACGTACACCTTACACAAACCCATTCGACGAAAATTTTCTAGAAGTTGCACCCAAGTGGAGGGTATCGATCACCAATGGCAAGCCGATTTAGCCGATGTCTCTCATTTAGCCACCTACAATCGTGGTTGCAAATATTTGTTTTGTGTCATCGACGTCTTTCCCAAATTTGCTTGGGTCGTACCATTGACTTCCAAATCGAGCAGTGAGTTAGTGCGAGCCCTGCAACTGGTGTTGAAACAAAGCGGGCGTTACCCTCTTTGATGGCAAACTGACAAAGGCACCGAATTTCTAAACCAAGCTTTCAAAAAGAAATGAAGAAACGTGACATTCATTTTTTCACCAACGAGAATCCCGAAATCAAAGCCAGCATCGTGGAACGTTTTCAACGCACCTTGAAAGAACGCATGTGGAAATATTTTACGCATCAACACACTCTCAAGTACATCGACGTCTTGCCACACCTCGTCCAATCGTACAACCAATCTTACAATCGGAGCATTGGGCGTGCCCCCCAAGAAGTGACTCCCGATAACGAAGTGACCGTCTTCGAGCGCCTGTTTGGTACGTCCCCGATAGTGCCTGTCCCCAAGAAAGGTGGAGTGTTGGCAGAAGGAGATTGGGTACGCACTGGCAAAACCAAACGCACTTTCGACAAAAGTTACTTACCCAGCTGGACCACCGAATTGTTTCGTGTCACCGAACGTGTGCGTGGCCGTCATCCTCCCGTCTATAAATTAGAAGACATGAACGGAGAAGTGTTAAAAGGAACGTTTTACTTGCCCGAGTTACAACGTGTGACCAAAAAAGAAGACGACGTGTACGAGATCGAAAGCATACTCGATCAAAGAACCCGAAAAGTAGGAAAGAAACGTGACAAAGAAGTCAAAGTACGTTGGAAAGGATATCCTCCCAGTTTTGACTCTTGGATCGACGCTTCGCAACTCATCGACTATTAAAAGAAGTGACCATCATGCCCTTCAACACAGTCTCAGCTACTGCAGTGACCACTCCTTCCCCCAGTTCTTCTCTACAAGATCTACAAAAGTCACCCTTGTGGGTGTGGTGTGGAGAACGTGTGCCTAAAACGCAAATCGTCTTTTTCTGCCAAATCTTTGTGGCGTATTGTGTCATCGGTGCTGGCATTGCCAATTTGAGTTTGCAACAAGGAGACAAACAATTGTGGACCATTTTACTTAGCAGTTGCATTGGTTACCTTCTACCCAATCCGTCTCTGAAATATTCCTCTAACGGAAACAACAACAACGGGAGTCTTGTGTCCAACGTTAGTTCCAACAGTCACGCTAACCATCCTCTTTAAGACACTCCTCTGACTTCCAGTGACTCCTCGGATACTAGAACTGTGGAATTATGAACAACCAATTTTACTTAACGTTACCCAGTGACAGTTCCATGGAGGTGTTTCCCAATAACACTTTGTCCTGTTTCTCGGCCAGATTACCTCAAGCCATCCAATTGGATCACGAAGCCCAATGGGAAGTGGCTTTGGTGGAAATGACTCACCCTACACAAATCAAAAACATCGTCGAAAATGAAAACACTTTTACGGTAGAAGTTTATGACGAACAAGTGCAACAAGCCATGGATGAACGCGCTAGTGTAGCTGACTTTATGAAATCACAAGACCCCAAAACTAAACGAATCACTTATTTTTTGAAAATTCCTGCAGGCTATTATTTTAGTGATCAACATTTGGTGAACACCATGGCTGACAGGTTCAATTTCATGTTTGGTAAAGCCTTGGAGAAAGCCAGAAGAAGTGTCACGATCGAGTACCACAAAATAGCTCGTCGCCTAATGATGAAATTTTCAGAGGACAAAGTATTGGCCATTACATTTTGTCCTGAATTGTATGACATTTTGGGTGGAGACCCCAAGTTGATCAAGATGAGAAACGAAATACCAGCCATGACCGGTAACTTGGATTTTGCGAAACATTTTCGATTCCCTGTAGAAATGAACCAAGGACTGAATTTGATGTTTGTGTACTCCGATGTGGTGGAGTACAACGTGGTGGGACACACCTCCGTACCGTTACTGCGTGTCATTCCTTTCAAAGTGGATTCTGCCACGGCTGCTGACGAGGAAGGTGGAAACACCTATCACGTTCACCGCGAATTTGTACATCCTCACTATTTGCCCGTCAGTAAGTCTTATTTCGACACTGTCAACATTACTATAAAAGGAGATCTGGGACAAAATATTCCATTCACCAAAGGGAAAGTCACAGTGAAACTCCATTTTCGAAAACGATTACTCTAACTTTTTGTCAGTCATGTACCCTGTGTACCAAGGAGTCGCTCGACAGCGAGGACATGGTTTAGGTGATATGCTCAAATCGGCCTTTGGTACAGTGGTTCCCGTTTTGAAACCGATGGTGACACGGGGATTGCACCCCTTAAAAGATGCCGCGTTGACGCAAGGTAAAGAATTTCTCCAAAATGTCATCATTGACAAACAAAATCCCAAAGAAGCTTTCTTGAGAGCAGGCAAAAATGTCTTGCTTCAAACGGGCAAAGACCTTTTGGGTCGGCGAGAAACTCCTATAAATGCCCTGGGCAATGCCGAGTCAGGCATTCCTGCTTCCCTGACACCACAGCAAGGACAAGGCAGAAAAAGACGACGAAAACACCCCTTGAGAGGACTTCACACCCCTAGAGCTAGAAAGACTAAGAAAAGAAAAACTGTCTGAGAGTTAGACGTTTTTGATTATTAAAAAAAAGAAAATGATGCACCGAGAGTCTTGTGCTTGTTCCAAGTCGGAACTGGATCTGTTTGCCATGCCACCCACCATGATGACGATGCAAGAATCCCAATGGGTCGAATTTCATCCCGTCTCCTCTTTGACGGATTCAGCTCCCATCGAGTTTGAAATCAAAGGACAACCCGAAGATTACATCGATCTGAATAGCAGTTACTTGTACCTAAACTTAAAGTGATCAAAACCGACAACATCAATCCGGGTGCCGATGCCAGAGTAGCTCCCGTCAACAATTTCATGCATTCCTTGTTCAGCGAAGTGGATTTGTACTTGAATAACAAACTGGTCAGCAGCTGTTTGGATACTTACCCTTACCGAGCGTACCTAGAAAATCTCTTGACGTACGGAAAAGAGGCCAAGAACACTCATCTGGATGCTTGCGTGGTATGGAAATCTGACACCGGAGGTGAAGACACGTTTAACGACACAGCCCTGACAGCCGATGACAATCCTCACGTGGCCGAGTGGCCTAAAGCGCTGATCGTTACGGATCACTGCCATCTCACCTCTGTCTGCGTGAGTTCGAGTCCAGGCTCGGCTAACGTGGGTACGTGAGAAAGCCTGCCAGTAGCTTCTCGTGGGTCGGTGGTTCTTCCCTGGGTTTTCCAGGGTTCTTCCTCCACCATTAATACTGGCCGCCATGTATAGCCTATCTTGTGCTGAAAAATGCCGTTAATCCCTATAACAACAACAACAACAACAACAACAACAATCCTCACAATGTAGGTTTCAACAACCGTCGAAGGAAAATCCTGCAAGGTCGTAATTTAGAACTAATGGATCGTTTGCATTTGAACATGTGGTTGCAAGACAAGTATTTGGTGAACGAAGTGGATATTCACCTGAGACTGAATCGCGGCAGTGTCGCTTTCCATTTGATGGCTCATGCCAACGAGTACAAAACCATCATCCAAGAAGCCAGACTTTACGTGCATCGCGTTGAAGTGTTACCTAAAGCGGGAAACGACATCAGTCAAACATTGAGCAGATCGACCGCCAAGTATCCGATACGACGTGTTGAAGTGAAAACATTCACCATTGCTGCTGTACTCCGATCCAAGATCGAAGATCATCTGTTCCAAGGACACTTACCCAAACGTTTAATCGTTGGCATCGTCAGTAATGCAGCCCTCAATGGAGCCCACGATCAAAATCCTTTCCAGTTTAAGCACTACAGAGTGTCCAAGATCGAAGTCAGTCGCGATGGCAAGACTTTGTGTACCAGACCCCTCGAACCTAACTTTGCCCATAAGAATTACTTGAGATCGTACGTTTTCCTGTACGAAGCTACCGTACAACTAGGAACCAACACCAGTCACGGTATTTTGTACGAAGATTATGTAGGAGGTTACACTTTGTGGGCCTTTGATTTCACTATAGACCAAGGCAGCGATCAGGGATATTTCCAGCCTATAAAATCCGGTCAACTACGTGTGGAACTTCAGTTTGCAGAAGCTCTCACCGAGACGGTCAACGTCATCTTGTATGCCGAATTCGATAATAGAAATCAACAGTTTGAGAGAAGTCATTCTAGACTATTAGAAACAATGGAAGACTCCTATCCCTCTTTAAACAGTGGATAATTTTTGGACATGGAATGGGAGGATAGCGTGAAAGCAGAACCCCAGGACCAAGACAAAGAGGACGAAGTAGTAGTCACGTCCAGATGGCCAGAACAAGAACAACATTTAGTGTCCTGTTTTGCCAAACACCTGGCGAATACAATTACAGAACTGATCAAGAAAGATTGCTATGGATGTCGAGACGATCACCCCAGTCAAATTCAACACGATAAATGTCTGATGATGAGTCAAGAAGAAAAATTGGACGAGTATCTGGACGACGCTTGGAGTCTCATCTCGGAAGAAGCAGTGTTTCATGAGTGGTATAAAGGATTGCGTGATCATTCCTGTCGTCCATTGACTGCTCTAGAGATCCGTCGCATCGAATCTCTCTTGGTTCAGGTTGGGAAGACGGAGCTAATAGGCGTTTCCTTGTCAGATCGTTTCAGGCAAAAAGTCAGAATTGAATTGATGACTTATCATCACCTGTAAAGAAAAAAACAACACAGCAAAAAATGGATACCTGGGAACTTTATTACCTTTTGAACAATAGTTCGTATACTGCTTCTTAGAATCCTGTCGTGTGCGATAAAGATGAACTACCTCATCGCAAACCTCAAGACCATCAAGCTTATGTCATCAACACGGACGAAAGTCATCTTCCAGGAACTCAATGGGTTGCCGTCTACTTCGCTCAAGAGAATTGTGTGGAATATTTTGATTCGTATGGATTACCCCCTTTGGAAGACGATATCATCGGCTTTATGAGAAGAAATGCCCAGACGACACGATACAATAATGTGAAATTACAAGGTACAGATTCCATGGTGTGTGGACAGTATTGTGTGTATTTTCTTCATCAACGCAGTCTTGGATATCCATTAGAACATTTAGTGACTTATTTTGATCGTCACTCTTCTAGAAACGATGAGAAAGTAGATCGATGGTTTTGTGACCATTATGGTTATCTTTTGTCTTTAGCTAGGAAACGTAGTGTACATCAATGGCCTCATGACTTCCATCAATGGAAATCTCACATGATTTCACAACGTTGTCAACCTTGTCAAAAATAATTTGTTTGATGTTATTGTTACTTGTTACTTGTTACTTGTTGGTTGAATAAAAAATGTTGTGTTTTGGAAAAAAAATGTGTCTGTCGTTTGTTTTCAAAAAACACTGTGAATATATGCTCTTTGACTTCTCTCTATCCCTCACCATGACATGAGCTATCATAGCGTTCCGACACTAAAACCGAGTAGGGATGTTTTCTATCGCGTCCGCGTTTGAACCATATAAAGCGGGTTGTTCTCCAGTCTGACCATCCACTGTTGACTCGTCTACCTATGAACATGCCTTCCAGACTAGCCCAGCTGAACGAAGCTTACGTCAGTTTACATCGTGTCAGGCTAAACCTGATACCTAAACCTGAAAAGATAGAGAATGTCAGGATGTTAGCTATAGCCCAAGACCTAATAGAAGAGGTCTTCAGAGAGGAAATTAAGAAAGAACAAGAAGAATGGACTGAGAAGTACAGACTTCAGAAGAAGCAGAGTGAAGAACAACAGCAGCAACAGCAAGAAGCAGACAGAGGTTTTGTGGACTGCTGTGTGGACACCAAAGAATTCTCTTTCTCTTTCTGCAGAACAGACCGTATCGTATAGGAAAGCCTGCCGCCAGACGGGGACGCAATCTTAGACAGTAATAAAAAAAGATTGCCATCACTCCCGTTAACAAAAAAACCAGCCCTTTTCAGGGCTACCCAATACTCTCGAAAAGACATACTAATCCAATTTGCCAAAACCAACTTGTGTGTTTGTATGTTTAAAAGAAAATAGAAGTGTGTCTATAAGCACTTCGTTTCTTTTGTCAGTAAAAAAATCACCCTTTGTTTTCTCTGTCTTGTCAAATCGTGCATGCCTGTGTGTTTGCAAGTAAAAAAGTAAAATGTCAACGTGAGTGCTTCTTTTAGGTCCGCGCGTTTGATGTGATGGTAAATTTGGGTGTTAGGGGATGTTTACCTTCACGTCCGTGCTTCAAGTATATAAAGCGACGTGATCGTCAGTCTAGCTACCCATCATTGACTCGTCAACATTAAAAATGAATAGCAGAATCGCTAAGCTTTTAGAACTCCAAATGCACCTGGAATATGCCAGGCGCCTTTTAGATGAACTGACTATGGAGGCCATACAGGAGGACGACATAATTAAAGAGGAGGAAGAGAAGATGAAAAAGAAGAAAGAGAAGGAGGAAAGGATCCTGCCTTACCTCTTCATGAGACGTCAGTGTGAGGTGAAACCTGAGGTGAGGACACAACAACCAGTACAACCACCTCAACAACAACAACAACCAGTACAGCGTGCAGAGGAGGCAAGGAGACCAGATCATCATCATCATCCCCGGGTCTGGCACAGAGGACAGAGGGAACAACAAGTATTCACTATTCCACAAACAGAGGAGTGGGATAGTGAAGCCACTCAAGCCCCGTCTGCTCTCCCAACCGCACGTGTCAATTGGGAGAATGACTGGAGCAGACGTTGCGTGTGTGGTGCCAGGCCAGGAAGGTGTCACCATTAGTTAGGTGAATTTGGAGTTCAAGAAAAAACAGCCCTTCTCAGGGCTAACCAAATCTCTAGAAAAGAGATAATAATTCAAGTTGCCAATTGGTGTGGGTGTAGAGTAGTGTGACTATAAACACTCACTCCTTTAATGTTGTGTGTGTGTGTGTGTGTGTGTGTGTGTGTGTGTGTGTGTGTGTGTGTGCGTTCGCGTCCTTTTGTGAGGATAGTAGATAGGTGTGTTTTATGCTTTTTCGTTTGTTGGTGAGGATAGTAAATAGGTGTATGTTTTATGCTTTCTCGTTCGTGGTGAGGATAGTAAATAGGTGTGTGTTTTATGCTTTCTCGTTCGTTGGTGAGGATAGTATATGTGTGTGTTTTATGCTTTCTCGTTCGTTGGTGAGGATAGTAAATTTGTGTGTTTTATGCTTTCTCGTTCGTTGGTGAGGATAGTATATCATATGTGAAGTGAGTGTAAGGGATGTTTTTGTTCACGTCCGTGCTTGACGTATATAACGCGGAACGCTCGTCAGTCTGGCTACCCACGTTGACTAGTCAACAACTTCAAAAGAAAAAATGAATTTGTTTAACGAGTTAAGAGACAGTTATTTTTGGATGATGGATGCAACCTACGTGGTGGAAAGGCTAGAACAGGAATGAAAATATCCAGACAGCCAAGACTTTGTGACCAGTCAAGTCACTAGCCTGAAAGTAGCCAGGGATCAGGTGGCAGGGATGATAGAAGAGGAGGTGAACAAAATAAGAGGCTTCATCCATCGTAAATATGTGAGAGTGGGGACATTGAAAAACGCACTTGATAATGTCATCCAAGTGAGGTGCTTTTTAGAAGAGCAAGCCAATTTTACGGAGTGGTCTTTTGTCCTCTGGGGATTAGAGAAATTAAGGAAATCTGAAGACCTCATGAGAAAAGTGATGAAAGAAGAGGTAACGAAAATCAAAGACACCTGGACAAAAGAGAGGAAGGAGAAGGAAAACCAAAAAAAGAAAGAGGAGTTTGATAGACTAAATCAAAACTGCATAAAGGTACAGGAAAAGTTTAGAGAGATGGGACATCCTGACTGGATTCCAGACGAAGAAAAGAAAAAGAAGAAGAAGGGAATTATTGGAAAAGTGAAGAGCTGGTGGAAAAATGGAGACAATAGAAGAAAAACCCAAAGGCCCTTTTCAGGGCCACTCCATTGCCTCGAAAAGATTTATTCTTTCTTGCCTAAAAAACAAATATATAAAACCTACTCTACTATTCACTGAAACGAATGCGACTGATTCGTGTTTGTATATAGAAATGACACAGGTGGCATGACGTCACGGTACTACCTGCTACATTGTTGCCAGTGTCCAGTACCGTGACGTCACCCTACCTGTTCCATTCCTTTTGTCGCTATACACGCCCAGGGTGTGCTAGTCGCTAATACAAAATTCCCATTGGAACTATATTACC